>VYZM01001708.1:306805-417571 GCA_013398915.1 Dromas ardeola
GGGACGGCGCCGCGGGGACGGCCCCGCTCCCGCCCCGGCGGCTCCGGAGCGGCTGCGCGGCGAGGGGGCGATGGGGACCCCCGCGGGGGCTGGGGGAGCGGGGCGCAGAGGGGAGCCCCGGGCCGGCCGCCCCTCTTTGCGCGCATGTGGTCAGCGGAGGATGCTCGTCCAGGAAGGCTGCCGGGCTGGCTTCGGCAGAGGAAGCGCCGCTCTTGGTGTTAACCGTTCGCCAGGGTGGGGTTGTCGGCTCACCGGAGGCACCCGGAGCCTGGCCGGCCGGTTGCATGAGAAATCAGCTCTCTGATCAGCCCCGCCATCCTCGGTGCTGGTGGGAAGCATTTGCCAAGCGGCAAGGGCTGCTGTGGTCCCTGCACCGAGCGAGACTGGATGTCTTCCACTCCTTCCGCCAGTTGGCATGGTGTCCCTGTTTCTTCACTATGGAAAACTTTGTCGATACAAAATTAAGTTTAGCCATTTAAGAAGTTACACAATAGTCACAGTTCTTCCCCCTAGCAGAATGATCGTATCTTCTGTTAGTAGGAAATACAGCTTTATGCCTTAACATCAAGCTGTAACGTGGAGAATACAGGATTGCTGTGAGAGCCGTGTCTGAATTTCTTTGCACAAGAATACTTAATTCTCCTCTGTGATGTCAAGCTTTCACAATTCAGTTACACTGTTTGCCTTGGGAAAGGAGGCAACCATGAGTGATCGCACATTTGAGTGCATGGCAATCCCCGCAAGACAAAACTGAAATAAAACCCGAGGAGCTTCAGGTGTAATCCCTGACAAGGCAATGATGCTGCACAAGTGTAAGGGCAACGCTGAAGCTGCAAAGGCGCTGAGGCACAAAAGCCAACAGGATCAGTTAACATTTAGTTAAACTGTTGTATTAGGGAATTAAATGATGCAAGAACTCCTGCCTTACATCCTCACCAAGGGGCACGCTGTCTGTTTTGAGGTAGTTGGCTGTAAGTCACTGTGGTACCAGCGTGCCATGAATTCACTGCAGCTTCTGGGTAGTTCCCAGTTCTCTCCTCTGGACTTCCTAAAGATACCAGAGGCAGCAATGATAACAGGACATCATAGCCCAGAGTTTTAAGTGTTCCTCTGCAAGGGAAACATTTCCCAGTAAGGTGAATCATCTGAAGTGTTTTAAATGCCCCAGAACTGGTTTAAAACAATTAAAGATACTAGTCTAGATATTTCTATCATTCAACAGGTGTTATCTTGTAATATCTTGGAGATGATACTTGTTTAAAGCTAAAGCTCAGTAAGGAAGTACAACTGGATTGGAAAAGTTTTCTTGCTCTTGAGAATTTGACAGAAAAAGACACGGAGAGATGGAAAAAGGAGACTCCACTCAGTTTGCAAACAATCCCGATAAGGCTCGTTATAGGAAATTACAGCCTGATGTTGCAAAGAAAGAAAAAAAAGATTAAGCGGCCCCAGTGACTCTAAGGAAGCATTCTGCCTCAACACAAAGATGTAACTTATGATAAACGTGTCTGCAAGTTGTCGCAGACAACAAAGAAAACACACATTGCATCTGTGAGAAAGAATAATGAAAATTAATGGTTTCTTCCATTCAGTATGTCCATGTAAATTCTGAAAAATTACTTAAAGGAAATAATCACCGTAATCCAGGTCAGGAACCTGCAGCCATCCCTGGCTTTGGGCACAGTACTGTTGCTCCTGCTCAGATGTGGTCAGCTCTGCGGGCAGGCAGTAACAGCCTGCATACCACGTTACTTCTCTCTTCACAGCTCTACACCAGCAAGCTGGGGGTTGAGTGAATATGCAGATACTTGTCAGTCAGCAGTTGGCTGCTTAAATCTATTAGCAGACATCAAGAAGTAAAAGAGCCAGCTGTTTCTGCGCCACAAACATTTTCAAGTCTGCAGAAAAGCAAGAAATATTCACAAATACTGAAAAAATGAGAAAAAAAGGCAGTTGGATTAAATATAACACATTTTTCATTATCACCCTCTTAAGTAAACATTCAGCGATGGTCTGGGCAAGGAGCTTTGTCAAAGACAAGCTGGGTCTGCTGCCTCTGAAATTGCCATGCACAGTGCAACGCATGAGCATCCAGGACTTTACATGCATACGGTTGTTTACCAAATAATTATTCTGCAAAATTAATTATTTTGGTTTGCCTCAGAGTTCCTCTGTATTTCAGAAGTTTTTTAGTTTTCAGATTTCAGTCCGTTGTTACACGGAGCCACTATACTTTGTAAGAATCTTTCCATTTGATCCCCAGCGTAGTTCCCCCCTGACTACTAAAAAAAAAGTCTATATGGTATATCCTGTTAACTCTCCACTCTTCACAAGCTGCTAGCTTGAACACAGCTCAGTCTACCAAGGCTATTTGAACTCTTACTGCAGAACCAATCATGTCATAACACAAAATAATAACAGAAGGAAAAGAAAACATATAAACACAGAATATCTCCTTCCAGAGTCAAATTAAAAACTACAAAAGTAATACTCTTGCAAATGCCTCGAATATCTACATTTATAGGTCCACTTTACTGCAAAGGTTATACTCTGTAAAAACAGGCTTTTAGCTTAAAGGATAGTAAGAGAAATAAGTTTCCAGCCCTTCAGCTAACCTTTCTCTTAGGGACCAGCTGGGGTGTAACTGCTTGAGTAGACGCATCGTTGGCATCCGTAGGGCTGTTTTAGCAAGGCAGGTAAGAGGGACACAGGGTGGCTCTAAATATTTCAGGATTCCTGCTGTGGCCTACTCTGTGTATGGTTTCTATATAAATTTAACTATTTCTGCTAGATTTGTAAGGATGTAGGCTGATCATTGAAGAGCTACAACTGATTGATCCGAGTGGAACTATTAATCGATTAACATACGTATGTCTTTAATGAATCAGGACCAAGTAGGTAATTAAGTGTAAACCTCAAACACCAGACAAACATGTATCCTTTTTAGAAAGACTTTTTACTGGAAATCACACTGCTTGTAGAAGACAGGCTTTGTACTTGTTTTACAGGCTCATCAAGGTCAGAATATTTTTCCTTAATTATGGAATACCAGATCTGACCTCATATTTAGTTACACTGCTGGGTCAAAATTCTTGTCCTTTTAGAGTGTTAAATATAAGAAGTTGGGGAGAAAAGAACACTGCAGGAAAAAATATTGAAAAGGCACCGTAGTATTCAAGTACACAATTTCGACGAGAAGAAAAACGTACACATATTTAACTGTATCTCTCCGACCAGGGCACGCAATCAGATAAGTGGCCAGACAAATGAGTATGTCGGGTTGATCTGACCTCATCCATACTTTTGAACTCTAGAGATATACTCCTCCACCACCCTACCCCCAGATTTTATGCTACAAGAAATATTTTTTCACCCAAACCAGTTGCTTTTGGGTAACTTGGCTTTGTCTTGTGAATAGAATGAGGCAATAATTGTGCATTGAAGTCAGGAGAAAAATCCTTCTCCCTCCATTGGATCAAGAGCAGGCAACCCCCTGGGAAAGAAAAGAAATTATTCTTATTCCATTGAGGATCATATATTCTTGCAATAACACAGCAACCAAAGTCACCTGCTACTTGAAGCTACAGGTGCAACGCAACAAATTACCTAAGTCTATCTACAAGTGCCTCATGGGACAGGTGGAACTGCTATTTTAAAAGATAAAACTTATTACCATAGGGGTCAAACAAGGAAAGCAAAAAAACTAAGGGAAAATTATTTTTATTCACAATTATACTTGGTGTAAGAGATGTAAAATGCTTTGCAGTTATTTAATGACAGAGGGCACATTCAGCTGTACGGCCTCCAACTTCCCCTTACAGAAGCTATTATGTTAGAGCTGCATCTATTGAAGATTTCATATTTACTGACAGTTTTTATGTGGCAGAATTTCCGTGGTCTTTAAGTTGTATAATGTTAAATGTAAAGGGGGCACTACCTAATAGTTAAGGCAATAGTCTGGACACCTGGGTTGATTCCTGTAATACAGAATTTATCTTACTCTGACTTTCCTCTGAAAGATGGGAAAAATAGCACTTTGCTCCCTCACCGTGGATGTAGTTTAAAGGTGTTCAAATATTTAGTTCATAAGGTCCAAACAAGTAACAAGGCTAGATATGGCTGTAATTAAATATTTTTAAGAACAAGAGGAATTAATACTAATTTAATGTTAATTATTTTAAACTGTTTATCAGTCTCATTCAGATCTGGGGTTTCACTAAAAATTTTCATCTAAATGCTGTACTCCGTCTTCTGGCTAGCTGTTAATCACACTCCCATTAATCACTCTCCCCAGTAAAAAGGTTTCAACACTTTCACCTTCAATATGGTACAAGTGGAAGATCAGTATTGTTCATGAGACATTCAGACCTACCTGAAGAATGGCATTATAAATACCTAGCTAGAACATAAAAAAAAAGGGCTTTCCACTTCAGCTGTGCAAAAGCAAACCCTTGAATTTGCAACAGCTGTATTAGCCTCTTAGGAGAAGATTCACACACGTATTTATGCACCTTTACGGAGCAGAAGCATTACTCAGTGATTCACAAGACACTCATCTTATCCTGTAAGTGCTCTGGCACCCACAGGACTACAGGTGTCTTTAAATACAGAGTGCCTTTCTTAAGTATACAGAAAATAACAAGCTTGGTGTTTGTACGTTTCACTCTGCAAAGCTGTAGGAGTTCTCAGGCATGGCAGCACTGAGCGGCACGGCCCTTCTAAGACTCATTCACGTCCTAGCTCTGCCATTCATTGGGTCCATTTTAGATACTCTCATAAAATTCTAACATGGAAGCTGCAAGGAAAATCATGTCAAATCAATTTCAAGTTCATCTTAATCACCGGATGACTGATGTGTTCTCAATTTCAGAATATTTCTCCACTATCAATTACATTAAATACACATTGCTGAGAGACTCCATTCGGTATGACTGATACAATTTCGTTCATGATTTAATTGCAACACCAAGCCATTTGTAAATAGACCGAGGTCAGTTGCCATGACAAGTGCATATCCATGTCATATTTTGCATCGGCGAAATTGCATGTAATCACACAAATAAAATTATAGGTCAAGCAGGCTTTACCTTTTAAAGTAGAAATTCTACCTGTTCCACATAGCACTTGACAAGTGTGCATCATCATAGCTATCGCTCTAGTTTGAAAAACAGGCAGAAAAGTTAAATATAAAATAACAGAAGCTTAAGGTAATTCCATGTGATCACAGTCTTCATTTAGGAATATTCAAAACCCCTTGAAACTTCTGGTAAGATCTCCACCCGCACATTTTTAACTGTACTTATAGGCAACTGTACTAAAGGCAAGATTAATTGTCTTCACACTATTAATTCTCACTTTAACATCCCGTACCTCCATGGCACATATTCTTCTTCCACAGAAAGCATATTTTACCATTTGTGGAAGTCAACTAGGTCAAGATCCTGACCTTTCCATTTTTAAATGCTGTTTTTCCACCGTGCTCTATACAAAGTGTACTTGGCATTGAGAATTGCATTCCAAGAGACTTCTTTTTCTTAACACTCAGTCTGCTTGATTTTTCTACTGCCTGAAATGATTAGTAGGATGGGTCTCATGACCTCTAAATTTTATTTTAAAATCTGTTTAGCCTGCTACCTCACTGGTACAAATTCCCAATGGAAATGAACTGGGGTGAGTGCTGAATGCAACCATAATTGAATCGGTAATCCTCTTGGGTAAAGGCTCGATGCTTTGCCATATTTTCCTTTTTACAAGCAGATATTGCACAAATCTCCTTTCCTTCATGAAAATGCAGAGCACATGGACTATAAGGTCTATGATATAAAAATAAACAGCAAAACCAGCCAACCTCTCTTTTCCTCTACCAAGCCTCCTGGGCATTGCATATACACAACTGCAGTCAGCTCCTTTGAAAAGGGAGACAATACTATAATCAAAGAATGAACCAGACAATACAAGTCAGTCAGAAAAGCCAGTATATTGTTCAGCCATTTTAAAAACGGTGGAAGTTTCAACAGAGTGTTCAGTGTTCAATACAGGTCCAGTTCAAAGCAGTAGGAAATATAGCCACCACTTCATGTGGTGGTTGGCTGGGGTGCAGAAAGATGCCTATAGCAATGTACTGCTGCTAGGATCAGTGGTGGGAAACGGCTACCCTGGAGACTGCAAATTCTGCATAGCAGAACATGAGTGATAAGGATAAATCTATGGGACATGATTCAGTACTGTCTTTTGGGGAGGAAAGAAATTTTTTTTGCTTTTTTGCTTCATTTGAGCAGAAAAAATGGAAGACTAGATGCAAATCTGCCTGCTGGAGTTGCAGTCAGAGCACTCCATTTGTGGAGGAGGTTGAACAGGGAATGCATCTCCCCAGCTTGCGCACCCCTAACTGCAGCGAGTGGCCTCTCCCCTTACCTTTGCCTTCCTCCCACTGTCTCCCAGTGGTAAATTCTGCCTGCGCAGGTGGAGGAATTCCTGCCTTCAAATGTTGTGGGAAAAGCAGAGGCCTTTCCTCTGCTCCCTCTGAGACTGCTGTTCTACTGCCATGCTAGAAAATCAAGCAGGACTCACTGCACCAGCCCAAGCCCTCCTGACTGCTGGGCCGAGCCACCGCAGGTATCTCTGCCTTCAGTGCACAGTCTAGTCCCTACCACAAGCCCACCCACGCCGCCCTTAAAGCCTGCTCCTCGAAGTGGAAACATGGCCACATCATGTGGTTTTGGGGTTAGTTCTGTTCTCTATTTCTGCTCCTGCTTCTCACACAAAGAGTTTGAAGTCACTTTTGGTTTCGCTACATGCACAAGCACCGGCTGTGAGACCGAGTCCCTGCTCACTTTGCCACCAAAACGCAGAAAGATTTAAGGTGCCTCCTGCAGCCCCTCAGGAATCTCCTCTGGACGCTGCAAAAACACCATTGCCAGAGATGACTTATTTGTGGAAAAACTCAGAATAGTTTTGAAGAGCAAATTGATGTAATCTGGTACTCTGTAAAGTATCCAGAGACCTGCATTTTCCAAGCTAGAAGACTCTTGGGCCCACCCCCTCTTCTGACTCAGACGAATTGAACAAAATGCTAAGCCATAAACATGTGTCAGAAAAAAAATGTAAACAGTCATTCTGAAATTTAATTCCTAGAGGTTTATTTTGACAAAGGTTCTGCTTTGTTCTTCCCTTACAGGGGAGCTTGTGGAATAAAAAGGGAAATAATCAAATTGTCTTCCCCATCTCCCTCATATCCAGTCACAAACAGGACAAAAATGAAAAAAAACACCTCAACAACTCTCAAGGATGCATTGACAGGAGAAAGAGAGGGAAAGGTTCTCATTGACATATAAACTCTTTGCCTAGCAGCTGGTTATAACCAATTTATGTAAGTGAAAATCTGGAGTTTAATCTAATTTCTGTGAGTTTAGAAGCTGCCTCTGTGTCCAATTTGCTTGCATCATAAATATTTAAAGTTTGTATGCCTTTGAGCTGTCACTTGCTATTTACAAACAGCAACACTAGAATGGCAATAGGCTTACTTTTAATTTAAATTTAGATACATAATAAACTAAAATGACTGATTGTATTTTAAACAAAAGTCCTTTTCACCTCTCCAGCAGCAGGGTGAATTTGAGGTCAAGCTCAGATTGTAACTCATATGATGTAAATGAAAGCAGCAGACAGTGTGAACATATTGCACACTGGAGAATCAAATGTCTTCTTTCTGATGGATTTCTTGAATCTTTGGGGGTATACGATAACATCTATAAATAGAAGTACTAATACTGTAACAGAGTACAAAATTACTAATAACATTAGGAAGTGATTTGTTATAAAATGAAAGCACAGATGGGCATGATAGCTGAATAACTTCTTATGGAGACGGCTACCCAAGGAGACCAACTGAAAAGCTGAACATGAACTTTTGCCAGCATCAGTCAACGTAAAATAATTCTGTCCCACTGACTGTAACAATGGCAGGTGCCAACATCTCTCTCCTTTTTCTGTACTCATAAATAAAAACATTCAACAAGATGGAATAAGAAGTACTCTGCTTAGGGTAACTCTATATACTTAATGTAACTAGAGAAGAGTGTTAAAAAACTGTCTTGCAACTGTACTCTGAGGCTGTTATCAGATTCTTGATTTTAGTTGATAGTAACAATACATCACATTATTGAGACTGATCAAATCTCATTAAAGTTAATGGGACTAAATCCACTAATTTCACTGGGCTTTGGCATTCTCCCCTGCATAAGCAAAAAGATTCCAACTTACTTACCACTGAAGTACATTCTTAATTTGAGGGACAAACTCTGTCCTGAAATACACATGTATTCTCATTCAGCTTCCATAGGAGTTAAATTAATGTGGGAGAGGGGAATGATGCGGCCATACCATTTCAGAGAAGATTTTTACAGTATTTACCACCTCCATCTATCTCTATGTTACCTTTTCCTTTACCATCTATGCAGTGGAACATAGAGCCCCTCATTTCCCCAAGTGCAGAAAACAAAGTTTAAAAGATGGCCTTCACTGTTACACCCTACAGTGAAAACAGGCATGCAGAATGTTTTTGGTTCAGCTTTTGCCCTCAGCACCTGTGATAATAAGCCATCTGTTTTTTTACATTTACTTACTGCAACATTTATTATCAACTGTGACAGATATTCCCAGCAGGTCAAATCACTGTAGCATCCAGGTCCAAATGAGGTTCCACTACAGCCCCAATGCGTTAGCAGTTTACAGGGAAACGATCAACTGGGAATGACTCATGGGTGGATCAGAGACATGGGAACAGAAATGATAAGTTTCCCTCCTATCCGCATCTGGAGAGCTGATGGGATTAGGAAGCTGAAAACGCTTTGTCACTGCAAGCAGCAGGCGGAGTTCACAGAAGTGTAAAAAGCAGACCTAGATGCTGAGAAGGTGCTATTTTCATAAACAATTGTTCTTAAAAGATGACTACAGTTGGAAAGACAAAAAAAGAGGCACCTTTAAATGTGTAACACTTAAAGAGCACTAAAAATATCAGAAAACACAAGTATTACAGGCTGCATCAGTGTACTGCCTGGGATTTGGTACTGCACACGCACACGGGCATACACTGTGTATGTATTTCTCCTCGATCAGTGGGCTGAGTAGCCAGATATCAAACTCTTAAAAAAAAGTCTCTACCATCAGCATCTGCCCACATGGTAAGGTGCCCAGGCAGCTTTGGCTGTGCCTCTGGGCCCATCGCAATTAGACTGCTGCTCTGTTTTCTGAGCTGCTTGGTCTTCCTTAAGGCCATTTCTTCAACTTTTCTTTGGAATAAGACATTTTCTCCTTATTCAGTCATAAGATGACATGGGTCTGTGGTGCTTGATAGCTCCTTTGAGGGATAATAGCAAAAGCATCAGGAGTTAACATCAAGATTACTTTTATGACTAGAATGTAATTATTTATCACTAATGGCATATTAATAATTATAATTCTCTGAATTCCCAGTTTAACATGCAGGGAGTCCCTGACTGTGTCCTTAAATGTTGTTTTTATGTGGACCCCAACAGCTTAAAACTTCCAGGCCCAATTTCTTATCACGTTACACTTACATAGAAGTGGAACGAGGCATGCAAATCCAGAATACCACATGCCTTAAACAAAAGTGTGGATATTACCAGTCTCTCCCTTCTCTGTAGGCTCACGCTGTAAAGTCCCTCTTTAAAGCTTTATCCCTACCCAGATTTCGCTTGGGGTGGTGACACTTGAGTTTTTGCCAGCTGATTAGTCACAGGTGGGAGATAAGCTCTGCCCCTGTAAATGGTTTCCCACCTATAGTGCTAAGTTACAATTAGATGATTAAACCAGAAAGAATATTAATAATCCATTAATACTAAAAACCCAATTAACTTGTCATTATTTATTCCAATTTACACTCTTTCTTTTTCTTCAACTTGCCTCAGGTTAGGTAAGAAAGTCTTTATGTAGAAAAGGTCCTGCACCTGGGTCATGGCAATCCCAGGCACAAATACAGGTTGGGCGGAGAATGGCTTGAGAGCAGACCTGAGGAGAAGGACTTGGGGGTGTTGGTGGACAAGAAACTCAATATGAGCCGGCAATACACGCCTGCGGCCCAGAAGGACAAACGCATCCTGGGCTGCATCAAAAAAGAGCGTGGCCAGCAGGTCGAGGGAGGTGACTCTACTCTGCTCTTGTGAGACCCCACCTGGAGTACTGCGTCCAGCTCTGGAGTCCTTAGCACAAGGAGGACATGGACCTGTTGGAGCGGGTCCAGAGGAGGGCCATGAAGATGATCAGAGGGCTGGGACACCTCTCCTATGAGGACAGGCTGAGAGAGTTGGGGTTGTTCAGCCTGGAGAAGAGAAGACTCCAGAGAGACCTTATAGCAGCCTTCCGGTACCTAAAGGGGGCCTACAGGAAAAATAGGGAGGGATTCTTTATCAGTGAATGTAGCGATAGGATGAGGGGTAATGGTTTTAAACTGGAAGAGGGGAGATTTAGATTAGATATTAGGAAGAAATTCTTTACTGTGAGGGTGGTGAGGCCCTGGAACAGGCTGCCCAGAGAAGCTGTGGATGCCCCATCCCTGGAGGTGTTCGAGGCCAGGCTGGATGGGGCTTTGAGCAGCCTGGTCTAGTGAGAGGTGTCCCAGCCCAGGCAGATGACCTTTAAGGTCCCTTCTAACCTGAACCATTCTATGATTCTATGAAAAGACATGTATGATCATAGGGGCTGTAACAGTTCATCTGGTTTACCTTCTTTTTTGGAGGCAGGGTCAAGGATAACTCCAAGGCTTGATATTATGTCCCTTCCCTCCACATACCCTCTGCCTTCTTTTTTTCCTTGACTAAACTCTCTAATTTCTCTCATGACTAAGAGATTTGCCTTTACAGTAACATCAGTATCTTGGTGTTCCTATCTAGGCGCCAGACACTCCTGCATCTTTCTGCTGCTTGGGTAGTTACTCTCCAATTTCATATCTGTGCGTCTGATTTCTCTGAAATGCAATGGACTGAATGTCAAGGGGTGAATTTCAGATCATTTCTTAAACTTCTGAGTACTGTTATCTTCTGCGTCAAAACACTTGCAGCCCTTCCCTGCACAGCATCATCTACAAATGTTAATAGATAATCTTTGTTCTACTCTGATGTCACTAGTGAAAATATTAGTTACAGTTAGGCTGAGGACAGTGTGCTCTTGAAATTTCCTCCTGTTTTAGCAAACCAATTGATACCCAACCTTTGGACAGTTTTCAACCGGTTGTGTACTCAGTTAATCATGATTTCATCTAGACCATGTTGCTTTAGTCTGTTTATGAGAATGTCATGTGGGAATGTGTTATGAGTATGACTCATATCAGATGGAGCACAACCCTGCTCTCGAAGGCCAGTTGGTCTGTCAAAGAAGAAAATTTCACTGTTTGAATGCAAATGTTTTGACATTTAGGCAAACGGTCTACACAGTGCACAGAGAAGAAACAAGATGCAACACCCCCACCCCCCCCCAGATTTATATGCCTCTCCTCTTCCACGTAATTGCCAGTACCTCTAGTTTTTCATACCCTCTCTGTCTCAAACCTTATTTGATTGCTGCACACACCAAAAAGGCAATAGTATTCCATCTTTCTATTGCAGCAGCGAAACAGAGACCTGAGGACAGATGCTCCCGCTCCTGTGACCAGCCTTACTGCCCATGTACAAATGCAGCTCCAGAACCCCCCCGCTTTTAAGTGACAGACACACAGTCACATAGTAATATGGGACTGAAGAAACCTCAGGAAAAGTGGAAGGGTGCCGCAGACTGGTTGTGATGACTTGGTGCGCTGCAGACACTCCAGTCTATAGGCTGGGTACCTCAGCCAGAGGTACCCCACAGCCAGGGCATTATCCTGGGAGAACAGGACTCAGATGAACTCACCTTAACAGCAAGCTGATCTGAGATTTCCAGCATTTCAGATGAGTGTCCTAACCACTGAGCTGCTGGATAAGGTGTGCATCCTATTTCCTTTCGCTGTTGAGCGACGTTCTCCACAACAACCCTGCCCCAATCTGTCAGGCAGACTTGGAAATTATCAGACTGTGCTCTGCAGGTGAGTAAGTCAGAAAGATGCAGACTGTGAATCCTAAAAGGGTTTAAGCATTACTTTTGTGCACTGGTACTTAAAACTGCCTAGAATGGATACCCTGGGACCTCAAGATACCTCAAGAAGCCAAAATGTGATGACTTAGGGCACTGGTATAAGTTTAGATAGCAGCAGGAGACTAGCAGAGTCAGTGTCTTCTGAATTTTAATTTTGTAGAGAAGTAGCAGACAGGTGCTTCAAATGGTGTTAAATCCCATAGTTAGCCAGTGAGATTTTTATGCTGTGCCTTCCTTGCCTCATTTCGTGGGGGCATACAGCAGCTTTTGGTAGACACCTCAATAAATCAGCATTTTGAAACAGAGTGAGGAATTTCAAGTAACAATAAAAGCCACTCAGATCCATATCCTTCCCAACACAATGCAGGGTAAAGGTTCATAGTGGAAGCAGAGGCCTGGGGGGGCGGGCGGGGAAGAAGGTTAGGCACAGGTTCAAACTAGTAAAATAGGCAGAAGCATCTAATCAGTGATGTACCTACCCAAAGTAGCTAATGAAGGAGATACAGCAATAGACAAAACAATTCCTGTGGAACTGTTTTAAGGAATAGGATCAAGGAACAAATAATACAAGTTTGTTATGTTCTTGTTAAGGTCAAGGTCTGTCTATTTTACAATGAAAATTGAACATGTCTCCTACCCAGACCACTGCATACTCTTTTTTTCATATAGTTTGTAGCTAGCACTGGATTTGCCCAAGAGTGGGAATAGCACAGAAGGTCTGAAAGGAGTCTAGTACAGCCCAGCTACTCAAGAGCTAAAGCAACAGGAATTTAAGTTCCTAGAGACACTATATTTCTGTGTCTGGAAAACAGTGGGATTTAATACCCTGGTTGAGGATTTCTATAATAAAAACCCAAGAGTTCTGTTGAAAGATGAGGGTATAATAGGACAACAAAAGGCATGGAGTGAGCCAACTTCTAACAATGGAGAATTCAGAATTATGATGGAAAGATATCAAATACAGAACCCTTGCATGCTTAATGCAGGCGTGAGATCCTGTACTCACCAGCAAGACAATGTGGTTTGTTTCCCAAAGATTTTCTACCATATGACCTGCGCAGTTACCCTGCCAGAGAACTACATCCAGTTTGTAGAGGCATGGTAGAGATCGGTGTTTATACATGTATTACACTACCATAACACTTAGCTAGTATGTTCCAGTACTGCAACATTTAGCTATTCCTGTATAAGAGTTTTGGAAGATCAAGGACTGTAAGTCAGCCCCTAAAAAATGTAATATACCCCCCTCCCACACGCATTGTCTTTATGTATATATAGGACAGTAACATTCAAGAGTTGTCCTGCAGGCAACGCAAACATTGGACAGTAAAGTAACATACAATATGCTGGAAATAAAAGTTTAAGAGCTCTTCCCAGTGAAAGCTTTTCAAATAGAAATATCATACACTTTAAAATTTTACATCATTTTCATTTAGTATCAGAGGGAAAAAGTCAGACTGGTTACAATTTGGAATGTTCTGCAATTCTTTATTTTGCATTAAACTCACATATCATTGTGTAAATTAACCCTTTCGACATCATCTTGCTGGTGAGAAGGTGACATATTTCATGTCTAGTTCTATACTAGGTACCACATATTAGTCATGGTACTCCACTTCCTCCCAGTCGTTGCTTACTCACAACTGTAATTGACTACTTTTAGTCTATATTTAACCCTCCATATTGTTTATTATGGTATTCAAACTGATTGCCCACCCTATGGATACAACAAAATTGCCTTCTCAGCTTTTCATCTGATGTTTTCAGACTTTCTCTAAAGCTCTGAAGCTACATTCACATAAACACAAATGCCACATGCACACACACACCCCCCAGAAACATTGGTATTCAAATGAGAAAATGACATTAACAATGGGAAAAACAAATACATCTTGTTCTTCAGTGGGGCATCTCCTCTTAACATGGATTTATATGAAAAAACAAGCAGGAAATTACTTTCCCAAATGGTCAATATCAGAATACAGTACTTTCAGGTATGAAGGGAAGACTTGAAGGCAGGAAATTTGGTTTGGGGTTCCAGCCTGGGCATGCATTTTTATTGCAAATTCTAGTGAATGGCTTTGGACCAGATCAAAAATCCAGTTAAAAACATAGCTGTATGACTTGTCATAGAATACTTCACCATTCTTGCAGAATGCCAAAATATGCAGGTATGTTCACTCTTTTTTTGGTGTTTGTTCTCTTTCTGTATTTCCACAGAGATCTGAATTATTTTTGTACAGTGGTAGGGCTTCACCGAGAGACAGATGAGTTCCTACTGCTCACAGTATAGCCACAGGAATGGGAAACAGGGGTTTGAAATCTCTCAAGAAGAAGAAGAACTGTTCCAGTCTACTATTTTCTACAAAATCAGCCCAAACACAAAATACCAAAAAGTGGCTTAAAGAGGACAGTTTAGGACAAGGAATTCCTGTACACTGTTTGCTTAAGAAATGTGTCGTGAAACAAACACTTAGTCACAACTGAGCCTGCTCCTCTCAACACGCACTACGTGCGCTCTGAGAAACATCCGATTAGATGCAGGGGGCATTATCAAAGCGAGCAGGGCTCTCTGTGTCGCTTAGATGCTTAGGCGGCAGTTTGCCTGGATTTGCAGGATTTGCAGGATCACAACTTTGCATTTAAATCACCTGAGCACCACCTGGTCTCATGCTCGGTGGCAAATCCCTTTTTGGGAACTAGCTTTAAATTTCCGCCACGTTCAAACACAGTTGGTGGTTAGCGGCCCTCCCAGGAAAGACCCACCAGCTTGGATTTTAACAGGCAGAGGGGTGCCACCTCCTGTTAACTCTTAGTAGCCCCCAAACAGCCAGATTTTTAAACTACTTGGCACGCTGTTTTCAAGAGAAAAGACGTGAAAGAAACAATGATCTGTAGTATCGCAACTGCTTTTTCAGAATGGCAAACATTAGAACATTTATCTGGAGTCAGTGGCCTAGAAAAATGCATACATCATCTTCTGTGCCAGATTTGCTGCATATTCTTAAGGAAGTTGCAAGCCATCACCAAACAGTCCACCCACAAGCCTTGCATTTAGAGGATACCTTTGCCTTCTATGCACCATTTGCAGGTATTCTTTTTTTTCACAGACTTTAATTTCCACCTATTCCCAAACTCGAATTCTATCCCTCTCTCAGCGCTTCAGTAGAAGTCAAAGTAATATACAATTTTGCTAGCAAAATACGCAGAACACATTGGCTGGGAAAGCTGGGCTGGGTGCAGGGCTGCCACGGTGAGGGAAAGAGAAGTCCTAGGAAGGCAGTGACACTCGGCACCACTGCAACTGTGGGCTGGCACTACTCTGTGCCTGGTTGTGACCTGCGGGTTCCCATAAGAACAGTTATTTTATAAGGAAGTGAAGAAAGGAAGAAAAGAACAGAGGCATAAAACATGAATTTTAAGGTCTCTCTTTAGCTTCAAAATTTCCATCCTTCACAGAGTACATTTCTTCAGATTCCACAAGTTTGATCCAGCCATTTTCCCCCTTCACGGTATTAAAAATGCTTTCCATATGTTTTACATTATTCTAATGTATTTTCCGTCTATATAATACATTGTCTATCCTATTTCTATTCAGCCATTTTGTCTAATCAGCAGGACGCTCTCTCTGATCCAATAATTAATTTGCCAGCATCAGGCTCAAAGTCCTCTGTTATCTAGGAGTACTCCTATTACTAAGAGTAATTTGCTAATATACTAAAGGTAGCACTTCAGATGCTGGTGTCTTTTCTTTTGCAATATTAATTAGTAAGAATCGTATTCCACAATGCTCTAGGTTACAGCTGCCCCAAAACATATGCTTATAATTTCCTCCTGGGTTGAAACTTCTCCAGCATAAATTATTTTCTTGTGATCCCAATCTGTGTAAGTGTTCTGGTGCCCAGGACAGTCTGAAGTATATTGGATTGCATTTGTTTCAATTTAGCAGTCCTTGTTGATTAATAGCTCTTAACTCATCTCCTCACACAATTTCCTCCAAGTATTCAGATAATCCATCTTCCACTGCCAGTGTTAAATAAAAGCATCATCTTCCGTTTAGAGAATATCATGGAGAGGTTCCCGCTCCCCAGAACTAATACAATATTTCATACCTCTGTCTCCTAACTGTCCTTACCCAAGCCATCCACAGCCTAATGAACTTCTGCTCCCAGATCACTCCCCTTCAGGAGCTTTTCATCCTCTAGACCATCCTGTGCAGAACAGACACTTCGAGGTCCTAGTAGGGAAATAACTGGTTGACTCTGGTTTGATTATTGGTACCAAAACGAACAGAGAACATCTCGGGCTCAGGCACGTTACCAGGTGGCAGGGCATGGAAGTACTGTGAGAAGACAGTAAATTATCCATGAGCAAGCAATGTGCCCTTGTCGCCAAGAAGGCCAACGGAATTCTGGGCTGCAAATGGAAGAGTGTGGCCAGCAGGTCAAGGGAGGACATTCTCCCCCTCTACTCTGTGCTGGTGAGGCCACAACTGGAATACTGTGTCCAGTTCTGGGCTCCCCAGTTCAAGAGAGACAGGGAATTACTGGAGAGAGCCCAGCGCAGGGCAACAAAGATGACTGAGGGACTGGAGCATCTCCCTTATGAGGAAAGGCTGAGAGAGCTGGGACACTTTAGCCTGGAGAAGAGAAGGCTGAGGGGAGACCTTATTAATGTTTACAAGTATCTAAAGGGTGGGTTGAAGGAGGATGGAGCCAGGCTCTTTTCAGTGGTTCCCAGTAACAGGACGAGGGGTAACGGGCACAAGCTGGAACATAGGAAGTTCCGATCAAATACGAGTAAAAAATTCTTTGCGGTGAGGGTGACAGAGCACTGGAACAGGCTGCCCAGGGAGGTTGTGGAGTCCCCTTCTCTGGAGACTTTCAAGCCCCGTCTGGATGCAGTCCTGAGTGATGTGCTCTGGGCAATCCTGCTTTAGCCGGGGAGTTGGACAAGATGATCTCTAGACATCCCTTTCAACTCTGAAGATTCTGTGATTCCGTGAAGAATAGTCATTTCAAGCATGTCCTGCCACCCCTGGCTGCCTTCCAGACCCACAGCGATTCTGCAACTACAGTCACATGAGGTCTCCCCTTGGAACATGTGGTCCATGAATCACTTCTTTAATGCTACCTTGCAACTTACTGCTTTCCACACTTCACACAATGCCAGACAGACAACCCCTCAGACAGGTACAGGCTGCTGATTTCAGTTACTTGAAGGCAGTCTTCAGAAAAGGAATAAGGTTATATGATGTATCTTGAGCAGGTCAGTGTGTGGGCTGAGCCAAACACCAATTAATAGTAAACCTAACCCACAGGGCTCTCACTGGGAAACCACTGTTCCAGTGATCAGTGTGAGGTGACTGGTAAGTCACAGGGGGTGAGCACTAGGTCTTGAGATTGTGAGTTGGGCCTGTATGAAATGCTGAACATCCTCATCTCTGGTGGACCCAATGGTCAGGGAAAACTAGTGCTGGGAAGGATGAGTGGAGGGAAGTGCCTGTGTCCCCTCTCTGGTGTGGAGGCAGACTGCTGAATTCTCCTTTCAGGCTAAACCTCAAAATGCTTCTTCCCGGTTTTCTTTTCTGATGTCTGTTATAAGAAATACATGTTCTCATTCTCTGACTAACGCTGAGTGTGTAGAAACTTAAATCAGCTCCAGATACGGCCCTGCTATTCCAAAGGTCTTCTCAATAATGCAGGCATTACTCAATAGCACTGTGGTGGATCTAACATGTAAAAATTAGACATGAGGTAAAGACCTACAGTTCAGATTAGTGATCTGTGTGCCCCTAAAACGAGGAATTTTTTTAGCTCAAATGTAAAGGGTATAATAAATAAGCCAGTAGAGTACTTATGAGATCCCTCTTGAGGTCTGAGGCTTGAGCTTGGAGGTGGCTCAGTAGGCTGGTGAAGTCAGAATACCAACGTGAGAGCAACGCTTACCTTTCCAGGTTTTTTATGCTGTTTTTTTTCCTTGGTTCCTGCTCAAATACACTGAAGTAGAAAGCATGACACCCTCTGGAATCAATTGCTTAGTCTGTCATTTGGGAGTTGTTTTAAATTCTAAAAATCCCAAAGTACACTAGGACAGCTTCTGGAAGACTGTGAGCTTCCCCTGATCCTCTGACTAACACTGATCTCATTTTGAACAGTAACTGGTGTTCTAGGCGGCCCTGGTAACATGTGATTACCCTCCACTAGCAATGAGGATGAAGATCAACTTGGTGACTTGCAGAATGGCATCTAACGAGACCTGCAGAAACACTGGCCGTGAGCCACTACTTCCTGCCAGGCCCTGCCTCTCCCACAGGGCCGTATGAGTGTGGTCCCAAGGACTTTCCAAGTGTGGCCATAACCCACAGCCCATGACCAACTAACAGCAACCTCTCCAGAGTCTGCCCTCTCAGTGACTGCTTCTCTCCCTGCTAGGGAGAGCCTGGATTTAGGGATGGACTCCAGCCAGGTGGCCTGTGCAGAGAGTATATAAAGAAAGATGCCCAGGACTGCTGGTCTAGTCATTCAAAAGCACACCATAAAGTACGACTACCTGGGGATGCAGATCCAAAATGCCAAGTCCATAATTCCCCTTTCCACTTGTTTAGTCATCCTTCTATACGTTTTCCTTATAATCATACACTCAAGCTCTCATCATCAGCTGGACCTATCAGCACATATAGCATAATTTCTAAAGTTGAATTTGGGTATTTCCCCATCTACCTATCATTTTTGTACACGTCTTGTGTAGAACTCTGCTAGATATCCTGCTTGTTAGTCTAATCCTAACATTTACCAGTCATATTCTTAAGCAACCATCACTTCAGCTGTACAGCTGTTACAGTTATCTTCATGTCTCTCAGGCCAGCTCAGCATTGGGTTCCCCTTTTCTACTAAAATGAATAAGACTTAGCAGCTATGTGACTTTGAGAATTCCAGTTCATCTTTGCACAGCTTTTTGAAGACAAACTGCTAACAGGGGCACATAGCAATTGCCATGCAACTTGGTATTAAGGCACCCTACCAGGGAAAAACTCTGCCACTTCTATGCATACTGTCATTCTCTGTAGCTTAGCAGAGCAAGTTGCACCTGAACAGTGAATGCTTACTGACCATTATCAAAGCTGATTTTATTAATCATTCTGCATAAATTCAGACAACTTACTGAAGCTCTGAAAAGAATGTAACAGCGAAGGAAACAATTTGTCATGTTAGTGACTTTACAATCTGTTCATCCTGCTGTGCCCATCAAACTTGACAACCATTTTCAGAACCTGTAACTCATTTTAAGTTTGCATTATAGGAAACTTTCAAATATAGAAATGCCCAAATAGAAGAGCATTCCCTTCCAAACAATGATGCCATACGTGCTGAAAATGGAGTGTTTAAATTATTTTAAACCCTATGCTTGGGTGGGGCTGAGGAGGGAAGAAGCTCAGTGTGCAGGATTGCCTCATGTGTAGTTCCTCAGAGCATCAGTAGGTTGCAGCAGAGTGTTAAATACAACCTGACATGAGGGCGTTAAAGGACAGGAGCACCACAGGATGCTGTCGTGACAAAACGTGCATGAAGTCAACATGGCGATATAGAGATATCTGGGAGAATTTTGCTGAACGGACTTGAACAATAAGAAGGTGGGCTTAAAATAACCATAAACCTAGAGTTTGTTTTTTCTTAGGCTGCCAATGTTAGTCTTTGAGTCTCCTCGCCAGCCAGTGGCATGATGGAATGACATCACTGATTTGGGAAAGTGGTGTTTCCTTTCATTTCTGTGGTACCAGCTCTGGAAGTTTGGTTTTGATTAAGGAAGGGGGATGCTGGGTTTGGATTCTTTTCTCCTTAGAACGCCACAATGGAATCCAGCAATTTATGAGAGAAAGAAAATAAGAAAAATAAAAGCTGTAGATTAATATGAGATAGTAGTTGTATAAAACAGTGAACAACATAGATAAAAAGTAAAATTTGGCAATGAAAAACCAACATAATCTAGTACTCCAATAATAAAGCCACCATACAGAATTGTTTCTCTCTTGATGATACATTTGAATATAAGAAAAAAACAGTATTTCAATCAAAGCTCCCAGCAGTTATTAGTGGGGTCTCTGTTCCCTTCAATTGTTCTTTTTCTCTAATTTGATTGTAAATAATAACTCCACAGCTGTGTCTTCTGTAACCAATTGCATCTCTATAGGTTCCTATATTTAGATTGCATACAAGCATGCGCAAAAAGTAACAAAGACATAAAGAATACTGCTTAGCCTTTAGCAAAATCATACAAAAGAGCTAATGAAGCTCACTCTAATAAGCTTTACTGAATGACCAGCTGTAAACTTTCATTTGTATTCCACAACAGGAATACTCAGTGCAGAGGAGAACGTTACACTTCCTCTAAAGGTATCGGATTACTCCCTTTCCAAAGTATCATGCTTCAACGGGCAGCACGGATTTCTTGCAAACTGAAAGCAATGACATTGCAAGAAATGATCCAGTGCAACTGATCAAAGGCAGATACTTCTCCATACAAAGAAACTTTAGGTGAGAAAAGTTTTACTGGGCTTCCTAGGTTAAGCCAACCAGGTGGCTACCTAAAAATATAAATATAACCGTGCTGGTACTGGTTGCAGCATCTTCCTTTTCACAATTTCTTCTCTGCCTGTGTCGTATCCTCCTCTAAAGTCACCGCTTCTGTGCTGCTGTGCTAGCAATAAAGCCAATGGGCAGAAGAAATTCCAATCACAAGGGAAAAGGTCAGGACTTAGTGGCTCATGCTTCTCTACTATCAAAATATGGAGTCTCTGGCCAATATCATTTTATAGGAACCTTGGCACATCCCCTGTCCCAATAAACAAAAGGTACCCAGAGCAGCCACGCACTGTGCTATTCAAGAGCTTACACAGCAGTGTTACAGCGCTGACACCTGCCTGAAAGCAAGACAAACGCAGGACGATACAAGCTGCTCTCAGGAGCAGATGAATTATACCTGCCCACTACCGATATTGCCTAGTCCTGACAAAGCATGGGACCAGAGCACACTAAAGGAGTGAAGGCAGACCTATGGCTGCCCTTCTTCCAACCACCCAAGGGAGCAGCTGCCAGATACAGACATCTGTTACTACGGACTATAAGACAATATTAGGGCACATTTATATTGTAGTGTGGAGGGTAGACATACCACAATTAGCTAGGCTTGTTTTCTGCAGCTGGCTGGTTGTTTAGGCTGCTGTCACAGCAAATTAAATACACTGATAAAATGAAGTGAGTTCTGTGGATGGCCACCAAAATGCTCAGGGGGCTGGTGCTTTTTCTTCCTGCACCTCTGTGGCTGAACATGGACCATTTTGTGGAGCAACAGGAGGGTCATAATTGTGGGATATTTGCACAGACTAACCTCAATTGCTCAAGCTGCATTCTTCAGTGAGGAAGTTAAGAGTCCTATGTTAATACACTTCTGTGTGCTAGTTAGTAATGCCTTTTGCAGAGGACAATGCTGGCCAGGAGCCTACCAAGACGCTCTGGGCCTATTAAATGCTGAGGCAACATGGGGAACATAAGGAACAAGCCCCTTAAATAGGGCAGCTACATTTAGATGGTAGGAGTTTTATTATTGTCCTCCACTTGGAGTTATTCCAATTGTGCATAACAAGAGTTGGAAAAGAGCCTGGACAGAGTAGAGAATATAAAATCCGAAAAATAACATACTTCTCTGGAAGCTTCATCAGCTTCTATAGCAAAAAGGTGAATAGTCATGTCCAAAGAGGCTTGGATCAGTGGTTGACTGGAAAGCACCAGAAAGGAAAAGCTTCTACCCATGTAGGTAACCTACCAAGCAAATATATGTTGAGGAGTATATCTAACCACTCCCTTTTAAACCCAGAAAGTACTTTTATTAGGCCTTCAATGCTAACTGCTAACAGAACTAATATGGAATTTCTGTTTCTGATGGAACTTTTTTCCTCTGCAAAATACCAGCTCTCCAAACCTAGATTTTTCCCCTTAAATAATAGCCTTGTGGAAAGGAACATAGGAAAGGAAGGTTCAGATCCCCTTCTGTTTGGGTCAGTGTCCTGAACATGAAGTCACACAATTTCTCTTACTTGTGTCTGTGACATGGCACTTAGCAGGATAACGTTAAGTTCAAGGGCAGATTAAATGGTCCATTTCCATATAGAAACAGGAGTAAATGCTACGCTCCTCTGCAAAAGGATTTTAGCTGGTGAAAGCTAGCAGTATACAAAAAACAGGTAAGAGGCATTCAAAAGGGAAATATCAGACCTCTGTGAGTCATGGTCAAGCACATTGTGATACCAGAATGATAAGTTCAATGTATTTTTGCATAAGGAAGCTATAATGTTAACAGCAGACTTTATAGAGTCTGTCTCTCCTGCTGGAACTGTTTCATTTTGGGTAGATAATTAAATATTCACCGAGCCAAAGCGGAGAGAGACAAAGAAAGAGAGAGTAGTGAAAACCAAGACAGGAAAACTCTTTTCAAAAAAAACATGTTAAAGGAGTCAGTTTCACTCCTGTGCAAAATTATGACAACATTTAAATTTTTATTTACTTTTTTTTTTTAAACCGAAGGGTTAGCCTGGCTGTGAGGCCCTCATCTGAAATCTTTACATTCTTGAAATTCAACAGCCAGAAACAAGGTAAAGAAACAAAAGGAGCAGTATAAACTTAATCTTGATAGAGTACTCAGTTCTGGTTACCATGGCAGTATCTATGTTATTTTTCTGGATTTAAAGTAGGCAGAGAAGGATCAGCTAGCCTCCCTTTTATTTTGTATAGATCTTTAATAAAGCTATACCTATTAACATGATTTCATTGTGAATGTTCCCTACACGACATTTCAAACTAAGAATAAAATTGTCCCTCATATACAGGGTAAATTGAATACAATGTAAAGCTAAAAAAAAACACTCCCTTTCATTATGAAGGGCAAAAAATAACAATATTAATAAAATGACTACAAGACATGAAAGAGAGCTTTATTCCACCTCTTTCAAAAATATATGATTTATTCAAGATGTGCATATTTTCAAGTTACATGGTTTCCCTTGATGAATATTCCAGTATGTTTCTCAAAGTCCTGGTTTAGTGAGCATGACAAGATGTTCACACACTTTTTACGGTAAGGAAGAATGCCAAGAATATAGCTGAAGAGGCCAGATTTGTAATATGGTAAGAACAGTCTGGGAATTCTGTCTTATTTGTTGGCAGCCAATACCAGATTTCCAGCAGAAAAGACCTTCCATCTAGAATTAAAACAACCCTCCCATAGCTTCATACTGAGAACATATGTGTGGCCAATAGAGGCAATGGTAATTCTTCAAAGACTCCTTGGTACCCACACAGACCCTTGAGAAACTCGACCTCATTGATGTTTAATAAATACATTAAACTAATGTTACAAGGAAGAGGCCACTGAAGTTTGGGGACCTGTGGCCACAAGCCTCTCAGGAGAGACACACAGCTGTAGCTCAAGAAGAAAGCCTGGATGCTGGCAGGCTGGAAAATGAAACAGGAGAGTCGGATACAGAACAGTGCAGGTCAGAAGGGAGCCTCCAGAAATATAAACCAGATATTTGCCATTAAAATACCAGATAGGAAAAAGGGAGTGAAAACCAGTGAACCACATTTTATTTACTCTTAGCTTCAGTAATCAGTTGGAGTGATAGCAGTTCATTTACCCTGGCAGCTTGCTCCCAGTAATAGCAACACCTAGCTTCATACTGTTGAAATGTGCCAAGTGCTTTACAGTGCACAGTAATATTACTGTAGTTATTTTCAAAATTGGGAAAGTACAGCCTGGGAAAAAGAAATGCTTTGCCTTACATATTGGGCAAGTTACTAGAGCTGGAATTCAAGTTTCTCCAGCCGAACCTAGGGCTAATCTCCCTTTGCCTACATGCTCTGTGAGCGGAATTGGTTTGCATGTACAGAAAGAAGAAAAATTTTGGCAATGACTTAAGCTTCAATCCCTGCATCTATACCACTTTTGTGTGCAATCACAGAACACTGAATTAGAAGGCATCGTAAGAGGCTATCTCCAGGTTCAAAAAGGTAGATGCTCCTTTGTCTGGCACCTAATCCCTTCCCTGCCCCGTGCAGGATCAGCATCATCTAAACCACTGTGTGTTGATCTCCACTGGGGTAAAGTGTTCTCTCTCAAGGACCAGACAGTTCAAAGATCCCACAGAACAGTCCCTTGAATGGCCAAAGGATATCTTGGATTCCCTGTTGTTTTTTCCATTTGTGAGCCTAAGGCCTCCATACAAATACAAACTTTAAACCAAGCTTGAAGAGAAGTAGAACAAGGATTTAAATATTACATTACACTCTATGGACTGTGGAATGGACTGCGGAACACTGAAATAAATCACAAATGCCTCTAAACAAACCAAACCAAAAGAAGATGCTACAGTCTTTCAGCCATAGATAGCTTTTACCCACGTCCTGGTGCAAAGTCAGTAACAAGGAGGTCCTCACTGCAATGATTACCTCCAGAGTGATGAAAAATAAACAATATATAACAATTAACAGGTCAGATACTGTTCTATACATAGTAAAAAATCTGCATCAAAAAATAGTTTTATGGAGAAATTTATTTCTCCAGAAACAGCAGGAAAATTACTAAACCTTTTGGTACTGTATGAGAGAAAGTGTCATATTTCCTCTTACTGATTGTTGTAGGTTCCAGATAAGGCAGTATCTGCAATCTACAGTTGAAGGTCTTGAAAATCAGACATGCAGCAGCTGAAAGCTGCAGTTCTTGTTCTAATAGTTACACGCATAGTGGAAGCTGGCATACAAATCTTTCTCAAATAATTGATAAAATATACATCACACTTTGGGCCAAATTCACTCCGAGTTTAGCTCCATTTCAACACCTTGTTCAAAACAGCAGGCAGATAAGTGAGTACTTTTAGAGAGCTGTTATACTGTGTGCTATAGGGGTATGTCTAAACAGGCTAATTGACAAAGAAAGGGATTTCAAAATAAGAAACTTGCAGGAACGAAGTGGGAAAGGAAAAAAAAGACATACTGAAAAATGCAGCAGTGAAATGCATCACATCCATGAGCATCACTTTCTCATTTAGAGAGCAGTTTGCACTATTCAGATGTCAGTCCTGCAACCCAGACTGCTAATGGTAAAAAGGTGCAGTAGGAGAGAATGAAGAGGATAGGAGGATCAGCTGCAAAATTAAAACAGCTTCAAAACTTTGTAGGAAATAAACCAACCCCAAGTACATGTTAGGATCACAGGTTTCCCTTCTTAGGGAATCCCCATCCTTATAAGTGCTCCTAGGCGAAACAGAACTTACCTAATTTGTTCTTCAAAAATGCAGTTATGAGAAGGTAGAGGTGGGATTACCCTATACAAGATCTTCTATGCCCAGTGGGTTAATTTTAGCTTTACTTTTTTATCCTTGCAATGGTTGCATGAAATAAGAAGGGTGTGTTGGGCACTAAGGTCTCCAGACTAAGATGCTGAAAAAACTTGTTTTGTTTATGTTAACCTCTTGTGATAATTTGTTGATTTTTTTTTATATATATATATATACAAAAAATATTGTTCTATATTATAACATATATATGTTATAACAATATAAATATATATAAATATATATCTCTCTCTCAAATAACCATCAATCTGAGGCAGCCCCCATGTCAAGTACCTGAGACACTTCTCATTTCAGTCATTGCAGAGAGAGGATATGAGTCTTCCCAAAGTTTCTTAACAAAAAGCTTTTGAAAGGGCTGCCTTTTTTTTTTTCCATTTTTTTTAATATGTCCTAGAACTGTGCACAGTGGCAGAGAAGAAACTATTAACCTCTCAAGTTACTCTTTCATTAGAATTTCTTTTGAATTGCTGAGCTTTCTGACTGCTCCTCAAATTCCCATTGAAGTTGGCAAGAGCTGCAGGCTCTCAACGGGCTCGGAAACAGGCCCTTAAACAGTGCAGAGATCAAGAGCGGAGCAGGGAAGAGGAGCAAAAGAGAAGCATTAGGATCCCGATTTGGTTCAAAAGGCAATGGATGCTACGGATGCTAAATGTCTGTGTGGATCTAAAGAGAGAGGACAGGCTCAGAGCAGAAAAATCCACCGAGGGTTAACTAAAGATACAGAACCCCCTTCTGCCTCAGGGAGCTCCTGAGCTGCAGTCTGGGCTAGGTGGAACTTTGGTTTGGCTCTGTGTATCTGTTCTTGGGCTCACTTTTCGTAAAAAAAGCAAGATCATGTATTTCATTTCAGCCAAATCTTTTCCTGATTTAAAGATCTGCCTGTTGCTTTCCAACTTTTGTCTTTAACTACCCGTTTGATGTCGTCTTCTATTTTTTTCTGGTTATTCACCTTCCCTCCCTCTCCCATTCTCATAAATTTCAAAAAAAAGCAAATACTTTGTCTTTGAGAGCAGTGGAGTGAGGGACCACGCTGGGTTAGTTTCAAAAGGGTAAACAACAGTGTTAGACAACAAAATGATTCATGTGGGGAAAAGATGCCGAAGGAAGACCGAGGGAAGTTAACTCAGAAGAAGCAAAAGGAATGAAAAGGAGAGGCAGACGAGAGAAACAGCCAACCTACTGCTACATCAAGTTAGATGGGGAAGAATTAAAACAAAAGAATGAAAAGGAGCATCTCAGGAGCCAGCTCCCCTCTCTCACCTTTCGCCCTCCAGCAGCCAGGTCCCCAGGAACAGGCAGCTCTGCCTTGTGCTCCTTGACCAAGACACACAGAAGCCAGCAAGGTCTGAAATGTTTTAACTTCTAGCATTTCTCTACACATCCTTTACACATTTCTCATCTCTTTGAAGGTTCTTGCTTGATTACAGCAAGAAAACTAGCCTCTATAATTAAAATCGGAAAATGGCATCAGCAATAGAAAGAGTAGTTTGCTGAGCACGCCGACGTCTGCACTGCACGTATTCCCATGTATCAGTGACCCTGTGCTGTCTGAAGAGACTGAAACATGCCTTCAAACCACTTGCCCCAAGACAGAAATAATTTTAATTCTTTCCAAACTACCTTCCTACTCTTCCTCCTCTAGGGACTAGCCAAATTCTAAGATTCATGGTTTCCAGAAAATGTCTGTTAGTAAAACAGTGACTAATGATCCCCTTGTCCCACATCCTGCCATCTTTCACACCATCTTCATTTACTTTGGCAACTTTCATGTCAAGCATCTTTGTAAACCTCTCACATCATACTAGTTTGTTTTCTTTTTATCTTGTATTTTGAATTATGGATGCCTGTCACACCAGGATTTTTTTGAAGAAAACAAATGTTTGGTGTAACTGGCACAACAGATCTCATGATGATGAACATTTGTTCCACAAAATGGGGCTGCAGCAAGCACAAAGGTCAAATTGTAACAGAAAAATGAGGAAGGAAAATGTATTTTTCTTTCTGCCTCTTTCTCGCTCTGCCTTCCCAACAGCAAAGAGTCTGTGGTTATCACATCTACCTGCCCTCAGAGAGAAAGATTTTTTGGTTTGATAGCTGAAAGAAAAAAAACTCTGAAAGAAATTTGATTCAACATTAAACATTTTAGATTATTTCAATAAAAGGAAGACAGATAAAACAGTTAGTTTGACTTAAAAGTAGATATTTTCCTTATAAATTTAGAGCTTCATTAACTTACTGATATTACTTAAATCACACATTCAAATGACATCTCAAATGTTAAAATCAAATGTTTTGTCAGCTCCAGAATGAAATGTTAAATCTAACATTTTAGAATTCCCTCTTCCTTTTCTTAAAGAAAATATTCACCACATTTGTAAAACATAGTTTTGGTTTTCCAGAATTTTTCTTCTTTTTTGAGAGTAAGTATTTATTTAAAAGTTACACCTGCTATGACTACACAAACAACTTTTCACCCAGCCACATCATGCCATGTGAATGCAAATAACTGCAAGGAGATCAAACAAAAAACAGGGGAGAAAAAGGGGGCTAAAATTTACCAATGATCCATCTCAATCCTTGAGTTTTTCTCCTGCCTACAGATCAATCAAACAGCACAATATAAAGAGTGGCAGCACGTGCACCTGAAGACGGTAAAGCTGGTGCAGAATTTGCACACACGTTCTGTGTCTGTAAATCTCAGCAACCACTTTAGAAAACGTGAGCTGACTTTTAAACTGGTAAGGAAATTTAACAGGGGTGGTGGTCTCAGAGCAGATGTGGTCTGTAAACCACAGAGAATATTTTTCTAAATATGGCCTTGGTTTCAGGATGATAAGAAAAATCAGAAACAAGGTAAATTTCAGGTGAATTTTAAGTTGACATGAAAAAGATGCTTTTCTCCTAGCCCTAAGCTTTTTGTTCATGACAATTCAGATAATCTGTCTATAAATTTAAGCCTCTTAAATAATTAAAATAACATATTATTGCCCAGAACAGAACAAAACTTAACATAAGAATATCTCATGAAGCCCCATCTGTTCAAGAGGAGAATGCTAATGAAGACTGAAAAAGGCAATCTCACTTTTATTTTGTTTTTTTGTTGCTCTTTTCATCTATTCATAAATTGCAAATGAGAGAACTGGAATAAACTGCCAGCATATTACACTCGTGCCCAAGACTCCCATAGCCAAGTATCCCACTTCTCCCTATGGGTCCTTCCAGCTTTTAGGAGAACCCTCTTATTACCATTCCCACACTAGCACGCTAATACTTTGCAATTTGGCTTCTGGCTCCCATCCTCGTCTCTCAAATGTCTTTGTCTGCTCGCCCACCTCAAAGACAGCACATTTTATAACACTAATTAGGGTTGGACTGTGACGATATAAAAACTGCATCTCCTCTTGGAACTCTTCTATACCCTAATAACCATTTGTTTGGTTCAATTTTTAATGCGTGGGTTTTGACTGCCCAGCAGGAACACATGGCCTTTGTTGGGGTTGGGGCTCTGCACTGAGACACCATGAGACAACACTCCTGGGAGGATTCAGTGCTGGAAAGCCCTGCTGGGGACAGTTTTGTTAAGCTGCATCTCCAGAGTGTCTCTCACTAAGGGATTTTTCTCTCCTTTTCTCTCATGCTCATCTAATGGAAACAAGGTGTCTACTCTTCATCAGAAGTACTACTTGTGTCCAATTCACCTCCCTATTTTTATGTGCCATTACACCAAAAATAACAAGTGAAATGTCACTAGAATCATGTGTATATTTCAGTGGCATAAGGACACAGAAGAAAAGGAAGATGACAAAGCAACAAATTTACACAAACGGATGCTCATTCTCAAGTTTTCACATTATTAGTAATTACAAACCTTTGAGTTAAAACAAAATACAGACAGAGAAACAATGAATGGCTATAAACCCGTTCATTTATAACTAAGAGGGTGGGTTCACAACTGCTGCAGAGTAGATGGTGGGTGTGTTGGCTACTGCATTTTACCTGAACATCTGAAGACATGCCGTGACCAGCAGCAGGTCTGGGAGCAGCATCTGCCTGTTCTCCTTCATAGTCTTTATTTGTATTGTCTATTTAAACTACAAACTGCGCCTGTCAGGAGCTCTCTCTTCCAAGCAGCTCTTAGGCCCCGCACATTGGATTCAAGTCTTGGGTAAAATTCGCTAGAGCTTGCTATAACTCAGACTACAATAATAATACGTTACATTCACAAGATTTTATGTTAATGCAATGGAAAAAAATCAGGTGCCTGTCTTGAATTTAGCCCATAGCTTTGCCTCAAGCTAAAATACATGCTAAGTGAGCTTGAACTAATAATGTCATCTCTGTGATTGCTAATGATTTAATTAAATGACTATAGTTACATTCAAATAAATATCTGAATCTCATTTTGTGAAGTACAAAAAATTGTTTTAATTAAATCTGATTACAGAAGTCATCTAAGGAAGCATTCTCTTTAGTACTTCTGCAGTGAAATGGAATCCATTAATCACTTTGATCTTCGCATTTAAAATACTACAAAAATAAGTGCCTTGTTGTCATGTGCTATAGAAAAACAGTGGTACAAACCCCTACCTTAATGGGAAATTATAGATGAGAAATGAAAGACTACTGAAGCTCAAAATTCAATAGTGCTGTTCCTTCAAAAATACATAACTCTTCCTGTGCATGTGAAATCGCTCAGATTTTTTACAGACAATGGTATATTTTCAGTTTTAGAAGAAAATATAAGAATATCGTTGTGTGTTCCATGATGGAACTACAGTTACTGTGGGAACTACCACACTGAATTTCCACACAGCTGTGTTTATATCCTCTACCAAACAGTGCAATTAAAATAGTTTTCAGCATTCATATTTTTGTTTTTTAAATAAAAAAAAATTCCATGACAGTAGAACCTCAGGTTCAAATAAACACACTACTCAACTCTGACAATTTGAAGTTTTTTCGCTGTTAACAGGTCCTCACCAAAAATAATTTAATTTCTTTGACACATTGACCTAAATAGGCTTATTTCAGAAAGCCGAGTCTTCTACCTGGACTGACATGCCTCAGTGTATTAAAGTTACTAGAAAAACATAAGGCATGTGTGCTGGAACAGGCCGATTCTGCAGGGGCTGCTGGATTCCTTTTACTGCCATTAGGAGAGTCTGTCAAAATAATGTTTTTAAGACTTTAATACTAAACCCTTCCAAACTGGAACAGTATAAAGCTTTAGCTTCTGTACAATCTCCTTCCTCTAGGATAATTATTAAAGACAAAGGTCTAGAAAGTTGGGTACAAGAATTGCTATTAGATGAAAGAAACTGTTTTATTCAATTATATATAGTGGGCAATTCCTGAGCAACTTGCCCAAAATATTCAAATCTGGACTGACACAGCCATGATCTGGCTGTGTATTGAGCATAACTTGCTTTATGATCAGATCACGCTAGGGTTTCTGTTACCCTCTCATGTCCTACTTTCCTGAATTTTGAGTGTTCTTCCTGTGCTGTACATGCTATGGATTCAGATCTGGAAGATTTACATTTCCTTCATATAACTAAAGCATATATATGCTGCTTTTTCTTGAATTCTGCTAAAGTTTTCCACAATTATTTCCACAGCTACAGACCACGGCTGGATGCATCCTAAATGTTTACCTTTAAAGATATGGTCAACTGTAAGCTCTTTTCTTTTTAAAAAGTAGTAAAAGCAGCCGATGACCTCAGACAAGCTTAATTTTCTGCAGCTATAACCACTAGAACTTTCTTTCATAAAGTGAATGAAGGCTTTCTGACATGCTATAAAATGAAATGTGAAATTTCAAACTTGTGGAACAAGATCTCAGCTGGTGTAAATCCCTTCTGTTCACACTAGTCTAGACAATTCAATTTAGGCTGCCTCAGAATCCAGCCCAAAGTTTCCTTCTCTGGTTAATAGCTAGCAGATGAGGTCCCACAGAAACACCAATATGTTCCTGCTGTTGTCCCCTTGGTTTTTGTATCTGTCATTTACAAGCCACATTGACATATTCCCTCCAATAATAAGATTCTACTTTAATTTCCTATACATTACCAGATTGATCTGGATTACATGCAATTGCAGTTATGGAGGCTAAAAACCTGGTAATTAGAGAGATTGGGAATGGAGACTTGTGATGATTACATCTCGAATACTTGTTTTGTACCTTTTCTACTGTAACTGGGTACCACTGTTAACACTCACTTCTGGCAAACATTTAAGACCTTTCCAAGTATCTAGCCAATATTTATACCAGACAACACATTCTAATCAGACCATTAAAATCCAAAAAAGGAAAAGACCTATTTACAAAAAGAACCAAAACCCTCCAGACATGCATCTTCTATGGCTCCTCTACTGACATCACCAAGTGAAGCTGACAGACATGATAGCACAGTAAAATGACATAATTTATAATCTTATTTTAGGAATTTCATGTGTCCTGGTGGCTGTTATGTATTGAAATAAGAAATGACATAAACTAACCCCAACCGAGAAACCTTCATACAGACAGTGTCTTACTGACAAGATATTTTATCTTTTTCCTGCATTTCACTACTAAGCTGTTGCCAACTGTCTGAAGACATCGTGGAAGACGTAACTATACATTCCAGGGTCCTTCTGTTGAGCTTTCCATCAGCCTGAATCTCCTCTTGACAAGACCTTATCAGCCACTTCCTGCCCCCCACCAGCCCAAACTTGAACTTCTGACATTGCTGTGATTCTGAAATCATTTCCTTTGTCCATACTCTGCCTTTACAATGAATCTTGTTAATTAAATCATCCTTCTGACACCAGAGCAGTACTTCATCTATCTGAAAAATTGCAGCTTTGGCCCTTCCCACCACAGACTGAAAAGCCATATGATGTTTATTAGCATGCAGCATGTGTTACTTTGAGTTGGCTGGGAGGTTGATGGAGTTAACTTGAATGCCATACTGGTATTTTCACTGGCAGATCTCCAGTTCTTCTTTGCCACCTGCAAACCACATCCTCCCTCAAAGAGGATGCTCATTTCACCATTCCCTCTGTGAACACCAGCTTTTTCCCCCTTTTTTCCCCTTATTTTACAGGTATGCATGTGGTCATACATGGTGGTATACACAGAAGCAAGGGCTTTGTAGAGCTTTCCAGCTGAATAACTTTGAGCTGTTGAATAGTTTACCCAAGTTTACCCCTCATTTAACTAAGCACAGTCTGTTAGTCTTTCTTGAACAAGTCCTTTTTGAACTTATTTATTCTTAACTATCAGTTCAGTACAAGTATGGCTGTAGGTTTTCATTCAGCTTACACTTTGAGTTGATGAAATTCTTTAAGAAAATGATGAATTTGCTGAAGGATACAGGTTCACGTCAGTCAAAGTGATTGGAAATTTGAATTTGTTGAGCTGTTTTGAAAAAAATGGTGGGAGGGAGGCCTAAGAACATTTAGGAAATAAAATGGGGAGAGTTTTCATTTTAAAAGGAAACAACTTGATGCATAAAACCAAAATAAACACTTTCCTAAACAAATCCATTCAACTGAAAGTTCAGGGGGTTTTGTTTTGTTTTTTAACTTAATCCTTTTTTTCCCCCCAGTTTAATCAGCAAACTGAAAGCTCATCATGTAGGACAGCTCTCCACAGCCTTCTTTACTGTTGTTCAACTAGAAAGTAGGAATTATGGAATTACTTTGTTTTGAAATTTCCAAGCTTAATATTAGTTTGCATTCGTCCCCGGCAATACATTTTCTTCTCTCTTTATCCAGTGTAGTAATCTTGCCATTGAACTGCTTCCTTTTTCCTTATGGTCTGAACCCACTCTCACTGAAAATGGGGTATTCCACATTCAGGCAATTGGATGACTTAGTTTAGCCTGAAAAACTTTCACAGAGATAATAGGGAGTATTCCTAAATGATTCTAAGCCTCATATTTTAAGGGTTTTCTGTTATTTATTATGATTTCAGCCCTTAGATTTAGTGTCATTTGTTACAAATTAGTAAAACTGCAGTTCAGCTAGAGATGTTGCTTAGCAAGATTTTGTGAGAACGGTAAAGCAAGAATGCTTCTTGCTTTAGAGGACAGTGGAATAACCTCTATGATTCAATTAGCCTTAACAAAAGAAGTGCCTAGAATTAGAAAGAGCTACCTGAATCTCAAGTTTAAACAGCTCTTTATAGGCTAGTATTGCACTATTAGGTTAGTTTAACAAGCAATTATAATTAGTGGGAGAGCAACTTCTCTGTTAAAGGTCAGGGAGGAATCACTACAGCTCCAGCTATGAATATAATTGGACATTTAATGAAATGTGTCTACCCAGAGCACTCTTCTCTTTCTAACAAATTCATTTTAGAGTTAAAATGCACCACAGCAGTGCACTCAGAGATATTTCAGGGAGAAAGATGACTATTTTATGCTAAGCTGATTTTTTATTTTTTAAACCTGACGGTACAATTAACAACCCCTAGGAGTAAAAGTACAAAGCATTAAAAAATGGTATAACAACAAATCATGTACAGCACGACTTAAGTTTTCAAAAACTGGTGACTAAGTTGATTATTCATTCTGTATTTGAACACTCAGATAATCTGAACAAGTGGAAAAGCTCCCAGTGTCACTAATTTATGTATCTCACTAAAATCTACTGTTGCTAATTTCAGGCTCATGAATTTAGAAGTGCTGTACACTTCCAGAATTTAGGTGTGCTGGAGAAGCCCCGACCATTCTCAGATCTTTAGAAGGTGAATTCTAACACCAGGATTCCTGTCTGCTGCAAACCAGAGCTTTGGCAAGACCCTGATATCTGAATAACCACGATTCTTAATTAGTATTACATTAGGGTTCTTAAAATTTCTGCCCATATCTGGGTCTTCAGCCAAATCTAAAGGAAGCAAGCTTCAATTCTCTCAGCAAAATCTTATATGTATCTTAAATGATGCAAGAGAAAAGTTCATCCGTCCCTGGAATACAGTGATACATCTTTGTTACCTCTCTCATGGTGGCATTTGCCACTTTCAAATGAGCAGGCAGAGACAAGAAAAGGCATTGAAGAATATGAGAGAGAGAGTGTGTGCTGGAATCATTAGTTATCCTAAATCAATGCAAAAATAAATTTTATATGTGGTTCATATCTAAGGCTAGGCCTACCTCCGTGTAAAGGGAGAAGAAGGGCTTATATATTTGAGAGCAGTTTGCTATATCTTGGATTCATGGCAAGTTTTTTTAATAAAGCATGTTCTGTAGGCCTAGTTCCTCATTTTCACTCAACAATTCCAGTCCAGGACCAAGTGTAAGTGAGCTTGCTGGGACACCACGCGATGCCCCCCCCAGCTGCTGGTCTGACCCTAGCACACCACAACAGGGTGCTGACCTGAAGCAAGGTTTCTACGCTGATTCCAGACCAATTGGGAAAACATGGTTTGGTTGTAGATGTTCAGTTTTCTGTGAACATGCACTTATACGGAGAAGAGAAGGAAAATGCCAACTACAGAAATGGTACCAAAAGAAATGGCTTTTGTATACAAGTTTCAAATGTTTTTAATCAGGATAACTGAATGATCTTCTTGCTACATACTCTCTTGGCAGGATGCTTTTAAAATAATCTAATAGTGTAAAATAATACAGCTTTCCTGAATATGATTGATCTCAAACATGCCAAATATGCCTCTCAATATGCACTCTGTGGAGCCCATAAATGTATTTTAAAGAAAAAAGAAAAAGCTCTTACTTTGAGCCAGTAGTGTGAACTTCAGGCTGGATTCAAGAGCGAATAAAAGAATTGAATAGAATTCTTCTTTCAACTCTCTTCATATTCTTAGTGAAGAAAGAATAAATTGTCATTCAGTCTAACTTCAGTAAATATGTAATGCGAAACAAAACAAAAAAAAACCTGTAGTAGATCTGTGCAGATCCTGAGCTAAGCCTCTGTACTTTACGCTGCAGTGGATTAGTAAGCGCTCACAGGTTCTGATCTGCTGGTAGAGCTGTGGACTGAACGTTCAGCACTACATAAGAAGAAATAATATCTTGAAATGCCGGAGATTTTTACTAAGTTAATGTGTATCTACAGCTTAATGCTGTCCCTAATTAATTTAAGCCTAATGAAAGTGAAATTTATTTAAACCAAATGAAGTGGACTAACGACTGGTGTCATAAATTTATGACAAATGCCACCTGATACTTAAAACCACCCTAAATGGAAAAGTCTTCAGTATAACCTTTCCAAATTTGTATCATTGTTAATAATGGAGAACTAATCCTAATATAAGCTTTCTACATCTGTGGACAGAACTTTCCCACAAACAAGTTAATTTCCTACAGATACATTACTTTAGGGTGGACAAGCATTAAAGAATGAATTGGTGCTTTAAGAATAAATCAGATTGTGAACAGCCATATTAAGTCTGAAGCACAGGAATGAAAAATCTAGTTACGCTAGACAGAAAAGAAGATTCTCTAGCAGAATTGAAAAGGACAGGGCAGAAGCAGAGGACTCCAAACTGGCATGGCACAAATCAGGTGGAAGGAGAACACACAAGCATGTCCTCTAGGATGGAGCAGGAGGGAGAAGTGGAGTGCGATTCAGTTCAGAAATGTTTTCCTCCTTGTGATCAAAATATTAAAAAGCATCAACCACAAAGTTTAACAAATCCTGTTCTCCATGACTGAGTTACAACATGCTCCTTTCTCCTGTGTCTTTCACTTCTCAGCACGTTAAGTGACCTACTAGCTCAGGTTCTTTAAATCCACTGGGAAGGCTGGATAAAATAATATCTCAGAACACAGCAACTTTATTCCACTTCCGTCATTACAACAGAACAAATAATATAAGCTGTCTTCATATTTGAAACCATATGATACCAAAAATGGTACACAGATGAGCAAGGAAGTCCTTTCATTTGGAAATAAAATGAATCAAAAATTACTGAACAACACAGAATCCAACTGTATAGAAAATAAATAAGTAAGATGCTTTTCTTGCTGGAAGTGACTGACTGTTGTTTGATGGATTTTTTTCTGCCTTAACTAAGGCAAAATTATGTCTGTCATGCATTGAAATATTTTGCATATTGCTATGACAAAAGAAAGCCTTAAGGGATAGCATTACATAGTGTTATCTAAGGATTTTCTTCTCGTTTCCTGTATGGGAAAAGAAGTAGGATGCCATCCAGTTAGCTATCAACAGGATTCCTTGCAGATTTAACTTCTGGTGTATAAATAATCACAACTTTGTACATATTTTGGAAAGAGGTTTTGTTTAGGATTATCTTCTGGTGACAGACATAGACCTGTTCCACATGTACACCAAGAAACCTACCTTACCTAACCTGTGTTTCTAAATTACTGTTATTAAAGCCTACGAAAAAACCTGTTGTCCTTTGCCTTCCGATGGAATACAAGCACAGTGAACAAAATTTGCATTTGCTGTAGCTCTAAGTTAGAAGAGTCAAACAAAAGAAGAATGCATTAATATTTATTTGTATTTATTTAGCATGGAAAAGGACTCTGACATTGTTAAAGAAGGAGATGCTGGGCTAATGAAATCTATAAAAGGATTTGATGACGTGTTGGAGGAAACCAGCTGGAGCAGTAAGTGAGGAAAAAGTATTTGGTGGTTGCATTTTTCACAGATGAGAAAATTCCATTTGATATTGGGAAATTAGTCTGTATTCTTGTTTCTTTCATTCAGTTCTTTTTTCTTTGTAAGAAAATCTTGCATATGTTTATAATGACAAATGCAAAAATTGTAGCAGTGGTCTATATTTCTGTACACTAAATCTTCTTGCAGTACCAATGTTATTCGCTTGTTTATCTGGTACTGACTGCCATGGTATAAATGTTATCTTTCTGAAAACTTATAGTAGGTTCTCATTGGTTTTCAGATGTCCGGCATGGTCTTTGGATATCTTGTGACATGTGGGATTTTTTGGTTTCGCTTTTCTGGCTCTGACGGCAGTGTCATTAACATCCAAGGTCTCTAGAACCATATGTGCAGAAAATGTTACGATATCTAGATTTTCTTTTTGGTCTAGACTTCACACAGTTTTCTCGGTGCTCTATGATTATATGCATGACACCTGGCCTTTAATGCCGTTATATTTCTAGGAGTTAGATGTCAGGCAGTTTGAATGATTATTTCCTGGTCTCTTGCAGAATCCAACTAAGTTTCATCCTTGACAGCCTTTGAAAAGTTGCTCTGTTCAGCCTGAACAGAAAGCTTACAATCTCAGGCTCCATTAGAATTCTCTTGTCGAGAGACTCAGTGGTGTCCTACACAGTCTTCACTTCAGCTGTATTAAAGAAACCTGGAAAGCATCCAGTTCACTTGAAAACCACATTTCACAATTTCCGTTTCTTTATATTCACTGGCTGCAGGAGAATTAGCTTCCACCAACAAAGCAAAAGACTGCAGTGCTTTATTTCTAGGAAGACAGTAACGGTGATACTAAATTCTTTCATTTAATATTGAAAAATAACTTTGAGGTAAGATAAATACCATGTAAGTTTTGAGATTTATGATGGGTTTTTATCTGGTCAGGCACCAATTCACTCATATCTCAGTTTTCCTTTTCTCATCTTTCCCCTTCTCTTCAGGTATCGGTGTATATCAGCAATGGTAAAATATGGTCTTTCTTTCCAAACGTCAAAAAAAAATTAACATTTAAAAGCATTGAAAAATCCACTATCTTTTCTTCAGCCATTTAGAAGGGACTGATTCAATCAATTTCCACTTAGCATAGTTTTGGTACTAAAACATTTCCAAAATAATACACATGGGCTTTTAAAGACAATCCTGAATTTCTTCTGCTTCTGCTCCAACCTGAAGCATCTTGACTTTTGGATCAAAATTTGTGCCTCTACCAGTTCAGTGCACAAATCCAGTAAGCTTGATGCTGGAAAGTTCTCAGAAAGAGTCTAAGGCTTCAGTCTGTACAGTCTGAGGTTTTTGTGACCTTTGACAGCCGGACAAGCCTCTGTTTATGCTAATGAGAGTGGTCTCAGATAAAACACTTGCCTTGCCAAAAATTCCAAGATTCATTCACAGGACAATTAGTCTGGGAGAAATTCTTTTACCAAGGTTGGCTCAATTATTGAAATCATTGAAGACACTTTTAAAAGTGGATCTGGAGGAGACTCAACAAAATTCAACAAAATTAAAGTAAAGCTGGTGTTTCTGCCAGTTCTGACTCAATTCAGCTACTAAGTAACAAGGGGACTGGTAGTGGATGCATGTTCTGACTGTATAGGAACAGTGCTCACACAAGACCAGCCAGTATTCATACCAATATACCTCACACAAATGGATCAGGAACAAACTCAAGTGGAAGAAGCAGTACTAGCAATGACTTGGACCTGCAATCATGCCAGTGAATATTTGACTTGGCTTTTACTCAAGATACAGAGCACAAGATCCTTGTGGTGTTACTGAGTCGCAGGTAACAAGTAATCTTCCATTTATAATTCAAATATTTCAACTACCACTGATAAATTTTTCTTTTGCCTTCGGACACATCAGGAAAAATCACTTGCAAGAGCAAATGCTCTATCTAGAATTTCAATTGAGAGTTACAGGGATGTAACCAGGGAGAAAAAACCCAAGCCTTTAGAAAATTATTTTCCACAAAGGTACCTTACAGTCCTTGGCTGCAGCTAGCATACATTTGTTTTGCTGGAAAGGACACGTACACTATTGTAGCTGATTACTTTTCCAGATATACTGACTTGGCTCTACTTACAAAATTATCATCAGCTCTCTAATGTCCACAATTGAAAGACAGTTTCTAAGTTTCTCTTGTCAGGTAAAAAGCCTTGATTTTCCTCTAAAGCATTCAAGTGTTTTTCTAGTACTTAGGTTTTCATCACTGGTTCTTTATGTCATCCTCAGAGCAACAGCAAAGTAGAGACAGTAGTGACAGTGTTAAAAAGACTTCTGAAAAAAATCACTAGCCCCTTTGCTATATTCCTTGCATACTGCTCAGCAATACCCACAGTGCAGAAAAGAAGGCTGCACCTCCCTGTAGAACCAGGGAGCCCCAAAATAAATTATTTAAATGGAAGGAATGTAAAAAACAAGCAAGAATTGCTCAGAACAGCACTGAATCACGGAGCTGGCACCAGGGAACAGACTGAGGCAGGAGTACCCAGGCATTCGGAAACATTCAGAATTTGGCACAAACTTCCATTTCCTATGTAGTAGGATCTTTTAAAGCATTGCTCTGGAGGAATGAATTTCACCTCCAGTATTTTCTAACGAGAAACGGAGAGGGGAAGAGGCTTTGAATATCTTTTAGGAAATCAATCACCTCCTTTATGCAGCTCCACACAAACACTTACCAGAAACAGAAGTGTGGACTATCTGTCCTTATCACAGGCAGCGCTCAGAACTGGAGAGCAAATGCTTGCAAGCCCACCTCTCCCTGTGATGGTATTACTGAGCCATCAACATCCCGAGCAGAACATGAGATAGTAAAAGAACAACATCCGCTGAAGTTACAGGAACACAGAGAAATCTGTAACACTTGTAACCCTGCACCATGGAGAAACTACTGGGTCAAAATCCTCGACCACAATTAAATACACAGTCTGTATTTAACACAAGGTAGTCTGATGCCTTTTAGTAGCACAAAGCATATCCAATACCATCATAAATTCTAATTAGCTGAATTCTGCCAGTTGCCTCTAATTTATGACCTCGTTTGTTCTTACACAGAAACTTTTAATATACCACTTTATAGAGTGTCCTAGTCCCAACCCTACAGATTACATTATACTTAATGTGCAGTAACCACATTTCCCATCTGAACCTTAAAGTATCAACATATCTTCAGATTTTTTTTCTTCTGAACGTAAAGCAAAATTACCTGCTTTGTCTTCCCTAGTTGTAACGCTCACTCTCCTAAACTTCCATGTTTCATATAATACCACAGTAACCATTACAGGCTCCATATGACACAAATGGCAAAATATCCTTCCCCCCAACCCCTTGCTGCTCACAGCTGATGGAAGAGCTAGCCACGAAATCATTTTAAGGCATGTCTACACTAAAGAAATAGAATGTACTTCAGAAAACCCAGAGCTAAATCCTGAGACCAGAGCCAGTTATGTCTATGCGGTCCAGTGCCAAATGGATTTATTTACTTTCGTCCAGAATACCTTAAAATGGCTTATTAGGTCTATGCAAATATGATGAATGATACAAAAACTTACCTTACTTGTATCCAGCCCCTTTACATATCTTTGACCCATGTTTCCTTCTGTTTCTGTTTGAGATCAACATAAGCACAGTCAGCGTGGTACCTCTTACCTAACCTGATAACCACACAAATCAACCATGACCTTGGAAAAACGTAATGCATTCTTCAACTCCATTTAATCATTCTGTTGTTGTTGTTGTGCTTTATACCTCTTTGCTTGTCTCTTTATCCTGACATACCCTTTACTTCCATTTAAGCATGCATTTGTACTTGGGAGGTACTAATGAAAAATACTAAGGACAGAGTTCATCATTGTTATAACAAACACAGTCTATCTCCTGACCTTTACATATCTCCTGTTCTGGAATGTACAAATCAATCTGAGAAGATGCTTTTGATAGTTCTCAGATCAAGAAGCTTGGCAAAAATGCAGAATAATTGTGACACTTCTCACAGAAACACAATTACTATATTTCAAAGACTCAAAGTGTTGGTGGCCAAGAAATATTTTACACTCACTGCTACTATTATTTTTTATTACTCTGTATTTTTACATTGCAGTACATGTGACTTGCTCATTTTTTATTATTTTTCTTTTTAAATTTCAGCCCATGTGACTTCCTCTTTTTTTCCTCCATATGTCAAAAATTGTAATCACTCTCTCTCATCCTGAAACAATACTCAGAGTGCATGAAAATGCATACTGCCTGCAGCCATACTATCTCCAGCTGTGATCTTGTCAGAAGTCATAAGAGAAGTGGGTACGTACTTGAGTGGCAGGCCTCTAAGAGAAGTACAAGTGAAAGTTACACTGGTAAAGCAACGGGTGACTTTCTTTAGAGGGATGCCTATGCTCTGTTGCACACCTCTTTCAGATCAATTGCATTGAGAGGGTTAAATTTGGTCATGCAGATCAGTAGATGGGGTGTGCCCTCAAAAGACCACCAGTTGTACAAAGTTTACCAAAATCTGGCAGAGTGGCAAGGCCAAGTTCATACCTGAGTACCATGTGTATGTTACCACAGTTGAAAAGTAATGCTTCCATGGGATCGCAAGCAAACATTGTTGGACTGTTTGTAGCCTCAGAGTAACATTATTGCCATTAACTTGCTACAAAAAGAAGGTAGTCCAGAGATGCCCATTGTAATGTGGGCAACTCTTCTCCCTAAAGTCTATTACTTTCAGATGACCTTGTTACCCTGCTTGAATACATTAATTGTGACACTTAACTTGCTGCTTTGTTTTGCCTGCAGTTTGTTACAGAATGACTTCTGTGCATATCACAGTTTGTATAAATCATAAAGGTTAAAACCGCAATAAATTTTGGAATACCTGTTGATAAAAGATGCTGAAGAACACAAGATATTTGTCATTGTTAATATGCACTGGCTGGGCTAATCCATATTCATAAACAAGGACTTAAATATGTGAAGCATTAACATGTATAGTTTAGATTTGTAATTATCTGTACAGATACAGACAAAAACAACATCTTCTTTGCTCTAATACTGCACTAACCCAAGGACAAAAAAAGAGAAGGAGGCAGCCTGCTGTCCCTGCGCTGTGTTCGGTTTGCACTGTGTTCAGTCCCTGACCTGGGGTCCTGACTGTGGCCTTCCATGACAAGCATACATTGTTGACGTTATGCTTAGAATAAAGTATGTGCTAAGAAAGAATTATTTTGTCAGGAATAAGGTTTTGGTGGTGGTGTTGTTTTTGTTTGTTTGGTTGTTTGTTTGTTCAAAAAACTTACAAGTTTATGATCCAGTGCTTTGGATTTTCAAACAATTTTCTGCATTCCAGATAGTGTTTCCAATCTTCTGTTCCTGCTACAAAGCATGAAGTGAAACCTGGAGAAGATAGAAAGAAAGAAGAAATAAGGTAAATGAAGAATAATTTTGATCTGCTTTTGCACACTGACAGGTTTTAAGCCACTTGTCAGCAGTGGAGCAGCCCTGCTGTGTGGCTAACACTGGCTTGTGGCTGCAAAGATCTGCAGAAATATGAGGTTAGCAACACAAACCCTGATGCCAGCCACAGCGTTCAAGCTATGAAGTGTGCAAGCTTCCTTGATGTCCCTGCCATCTGGAGACTCTCGAGCAGCTGGAATTATCTTCCCATGACTGTTAGCTTCACAACAGCTTTTCATCACAAAAACCAAGCAGTTACCTTAACATCACACAGAAGTGGGCCCAGAATATTTTTATCCCATGCTTTGTGACAGAAATGCATGTAATATGTCCTGAAAATATAATAATGCACCATGCAGTAAACCTGTCAGTAACGAAAATGCATCTGACATTTTAAATACCCAGTGGCATTAATTCATATTATGGACCCAAAAAAAAGCTTCTTTAAAAGACAGTTTTTTGGGTTTGGTTGGGTTGTGGGTTTTTTTGGTTTTTGTTTTTGTTTTTGGGGTTTTTTTTAATTATATGGCAGTTTTGAAATTAAAAAAAAAAACACACCAAGCTGAGTCCTTATGCCAAGTTTCAGTCTGGAACATTTTAAAGCCAAATGATAAATCCATGAAAACAGGAATTTTAAACCAAAGCTGTGATGGCTGTTAAGGTAAGAATATAAATGGTTGTTCTGTAACAACTATTGAATTATTCTTTTTTGAGACAATAGCAATGTATCAAAGATAGTCTATAACAAACATTTTAGATAAGATCTAATAGATAGAAGAGAAATTTGCATTTAATACTTTAGAGATTCAAATTCATTGTGTCAAATTTATTCCAGGTGCAACAGACTTCTCCAAAATCGTTAGTGATAAAGTTATTCTCTTTGTGAGGGACTTACTGAGAACTTCCTTTACTCTAGCAATGCTGTGAAACATGCTGTGGACATGGTGATGAATTGAAGGCTGTGATGTAGTCCATATCAAACCCTTTCTTTTAATTTTACACTGCTTTTTACAGAGGGTCTCAAGGTACATCACAACTGCAGCGCTGCGTGCCTTCCCTCTTTCTTCCTTCTAAAAAGGTAAAAATTAAAGGTGAGGAAAAGGGACTCAGAAGCGCCTTTGGCACCTCCGAGAACAATTCTGGAAGGCATAGCAAACAACCAAAATGCTCAGCCACTCCAGGAGTGGGTATTCTCTGCTGCACTGAGGGCTCATTCCAGAGCTCATCACTCAGGTCTGCTAGAGATGATGTTCATGTCTTCTAGCAGAAACTTTCAAAAGGGAGCAGGCACTCACCAGTTTATTATCTTTAACACACTGAATGCCTGGCTCCCTTGTAACTCCCTGAAGTCCTACTGTTAGTAGATAAATTTACAGCTATTTCCATTTATTCCACACCATGAAGACCAGGAAAAGGCATCATCCTGGACTATATAAATCAACGCGTCAACTATGCTCTAACACACTATTTGCCACAGGAAGAGTTTGGTATTAAGCTAATTCAAAACACACGTATCACACAGTGTAGAAAGAAAAGAAAATAGAGCACGGCCCAAATGCAAAACAATATAGGAGTCAAAGCAGATTGGCTGAGGAACTAAGGTATAGAAATGACCAGGAGTTATATGGAAATAAAACTCAAATGAACATACTGCACTGAGAAAATGAAACTGGCAGAACTGAGTTATTTCCAGCCCCAAATTCTGAGTGGATTGGACAAGAAATGACAGGCCATATCAGATTAGTTTGGCTTCATCTAAGTTTCTTTGATAAGATAACTCATTTTCTAACCCAAGGAAAGATCTAGACTATCTGGAGTTCAGTAGAGCACCACATGGGAGTTCATAAGCTGAGATGAAGAAGGTGCGGGATGAAAAACTAATTGTAAAAGAGCAAGGGAAATGGATAAATAGGAGATGACAATGAGCTATGCTGAAATTTTATTTAATATTTTCAATGAACTTACCACAAAAAGCACACTAATGAAATCTGCCAGTGACACAAATTTAGGCTGGATCAGCATCAGAAGATTGGAAGTTTAGACAGAAAGAATTAGAGTAATAGAAACAGAATGAAATTCAGTATCATAACACATCAGGTCATAATGGCCTATTAAAAAAATCCTCAGGATATAAAATAGGAGCTCATCAACGTGAAAGTGACTGGGAGGAATATGGGCATACAATTTGAATGTAAGATGACAACAAGCTGCCACAGTGACACCTGTGAAAGTAACAAACAGACATCACCGTCTACTTCATTAAATGCATGCAGGTACTGCTTGAGGGAAGAATACACAACGTTGAACAGCTTTGACTACAATACTGGCTATAATTTTGCTCAAATGAAGGGGCTGGTGAAGCTTGACTTGCTTCTGCTAACAAATGAAAGCTGAGGATGGATAGAAGCCCATTAGTGTCTATAAATACATCACAGGGATGAATGCCAGGAAGGGGAAAGATCTCTTTGTGTGAAAATAGAAGATGCTGGCACAAGAATAAAGCGGTGTGAGCTTTCCCTGAATAAACTGAAAATTGGATGTCAACAGAAGGTTTTTAACCAGAGGAATGACATTCTACAAGGAATACCCTCCCTATAGGCACAGCAGACCCAAACTCCCCAGTATTAAGAGCTTGCTGAATTCCTAGAAAGAAGTGACTGGAGCCTGCAAGGACTGGGAGTGGAACTTCATCACCTCCAGGATCCGCTCCAGTTTTCTTATTACTTCAGTCCCCAGACCTGGTGAAGCCCTTGGTACTCAAACCAATTCATTATTTAAACAAAAGACATCCTGCATGCTGCACTGGCAATGTCCCACACTTCTGCTAGCGTAGAGAAGAGGTTCTGCCTTCTGTCTTCCCCTACACCTACAGCATGACGGATTTGTTTCTCAGGGTATGCATTTGTCGAGTACAGGCTGATAATCAGATCACAGACTTTGCCGCTGTAGGATGCAGGCTTGGTGTGCCATTTCGGTTTTTGAACTAGAGCTAAGTCAAAGCATGCCGTTTGATCTCACTCTGTCTCTCTGGGTTTCTGAAGAGCCTATCACCACAGTACAGGAGCTGCAGATGCTGTCGGCCCACGGCATATATTTGTCAGAACTGAGAAGTTACCATATTTTTCTATCTGTTCACAGTAACTACTAATCCGCCTTAGGAAATGTCTATAAATACAGAACATGTGTGCAATAAGCAACATAGTGCTGTCTGGTGCAAAGACAATTCTGGGGGCACACTCCAGGTGTCAAGTTGGAGCTGACATAATAAGCTAAGACGTAATAAGAACCTGCAGACACCTTAGAAGCTGAATGTGTGGTTTCAGAGATTTAATTTTCTCATTGCTCAAGTATTAGCATTAATCTGTCTGGCACATGAAAATAGTTTTGTAAGACTAATAGGAGATGTATTTGCAGGATCTCTGACTCTGTTAGACAATGACAGCATCGCACGACACCGCATCACAATCCAAATTCTTCCTAATGCTCCTATCTTAATGCTAATAACTAACAGGAACTAGAGCTGGGCCATCTCACAGAGGTTTGCTGACATTGACACAAGGCAGAAAGACAAGAAATACTTTACAGATCTAAAAATAAATCCAAACAGACGTAAGCCAGTGAGCTTTTTCCATAGGCCTCTTTGCTTTCGGTGCCATTTCTATTTTGAGTCATCTTTTTTTTTTTTTTTTAAACTCCTGTGTAAGTGAATGGAAATTTGATAAACAGGAGGAGGAATACTCCAAGTCCCTCTAAAGGACACACTGAGGTCAGACACTCCCATTCACCTTGCATTGCTGCTTTTGGCTATATTGCCATCCGGACACTGAACAACTTCATCTTTTTTATTGGAAAAGAAGGTAAGTGGATCTTAATTTTTCAGACAGAGATGTATGATGCCAGTGTAGCTGGCTCGGTCTGAGGAGCGGCTCCATCAAATCTGCCTTCCTAATCAGATGAGTGACTTGTTTACCTCCCCACAGCGCCCTGCGAGGGGCTCCCGTCCCCATGGCAACAGCGGCTCCCACCCTCCCCCCCACCCTGTCCTCTCCCGTTTGACTCAGATCTACCTTCAGCTTGACCCATATCCCAGAAAATACTGCCAGCGCTGGAAAACGTGCTGTATCGCTCATCTTCAAGGAACAAAAAAAACCCCTACTGGCTGCATTTTTAAGTTTAAGGAACTGTGATTTACAAACAAAGCACAAAGCCCAGTAATTTTTGTCAATAGTTAGGCATAATAATTACAACCACATGATGTTCTTTATAGAGAATGCTTCGATATAAACAACATTTAGAAAAATAAAGTATGAATTTGATGTGTAATATGGGAAATTAGGATGTATCACATTTTATCAGTTGAAATATGAAAACTAACATTTTGTTATGCAAATAGGCAGAACCCCACTTCTGCTACATTACACTTGCATTATTTTTTTTTGCAGTAAATAATGTTAAGAATGAGATATGAAGAGCATATTAAAAGCTATTTTTATTGTAAGAGAAACCTGGGTCTGTGTAATAAAGCCAACATGCTACAAAACCCATGTTATGTGTTCCCAGATAAGCACACAGTCACCCCGTGGGAGACCCACCGGCCTCCCTGCATGGCTGGACGATGCTGGACCTGCACCCCTGGGAGCGCTCCCATCGTCCTGCTGCTCCCTGAGCACCATGGGGTTCACAAGTCCCTCTCATCAGCCACATCACTCCCCCAGTGTCACTGCCATGGCACTCTCCGAGGCTCTCCCACTGCTAATCCCTTCTCGAGGCTCTCCTTGACCAGTTTCCACATGGCTGCCGGCAGCACATCCTGGGCTGCATCCTCCGAACTAGTGGGAAAACTGCCACCCACGTTCACCCACTCTGTGTGGTGCCTGTCGTCTTCGGGGACCAATGAGGCAGGCAGCAACGGCAGTGGGAAACCTCCTTTTCCCGTGCACTGCACCTTCCCCTTTCCGGACAATCTTTATTCATGGGGCAGCGCAAACCGCAGCACAGATTATTAGAAGAAAGCCACACCAGGGCATTCTTTCAGGGGGACTTTTTTTTGTGTTTGGTTTGTTGTTCTCTTAATCAAATAAACCTAATTCACATAGAAAGTATCTGTTTGCTCTTTGTGTCTGGAAAAACACAAGAATTACAATGTTAACATTTCCAAATGGCAAAAAATGAATTTCAAATAGCTGGCAATGAAAATGCTTGATAAATACATGCTGGCTGAAATTCACTTCTCTTTCACACCCACTATGCCTGAACCCCATATTAACCATATGCTTTTACAGATTAAGTTTAATTCTCTGCGTAGTTTATAATCTGCTTTGTTACAATGCAGCTGTAATAACTTAAAGTTCCTGAAAATTTAATGTAAAGTAAAAAAGAAAGCTAACTGTGAGATTAGCAAAAACATTCAAGAGACAGAGTTTGTCATGTATCATAAAACACTTCCAATACTTCAAGTAAGTACTCAGTAGTGGCGGTATTTTCTTGAGGATCCTACTGTTTATTGCTGCCTTCAATTTCATTGACAATTTTGTATTTATAAGTGCATAAATCCTGTGGTTAATACTATAGAAAATGAAAAGTACACATTGCGGATGTTCACTCTATGGACATAAACGCAAGTTTGGTAAAATTTCACATTCCATTTGAGCCTCCCCATGTGTTGAAAATTATGAATATGTACCTTATTGAGAAAGTTACCTGACGAAATTGCTAGTTCTTTCTGACTTGGGTGGAACTGGCCTGCTCTGATCCAGGAGTTGGACCAGATGATGGCCACAGGTCCCTTCTGTTTGTACCAACACGTCAACACCAACAGTAACTTGCTGAATTTAGTTAGAGCCTTGTGTATTACCTTGAACGGGTTATAATTGTAACTATTAAATCGCTGGGCCTCTTAACCAGTCAATTCATTAAAGAAAGCTGTCTCCATGTAATTAAGTAGTTTGTAAAAATCCTTAGCCCCAGATGTAATGCACAAATTTCCATGCAGCAAACAAATGTACGACTCCTACCAGGACTGTAATTGGTAGAGTTTGCATCCTAAACCCACCTCCACTGGACCTACAAACAGGGCACTCTCCTTCTTCAGGCTTTCGTTGGGGGTGCAGCTGGGCACTGGCAAAGCCTGGCCACTGGCAAACCAGGCGGGGACATGGGCTGCGGCAGAGTCTGTCCAGAGCCTCCCGGCAGCACCCAGCTCTTTTGTACTAGGGGCGGGACATGCACAGAAGAAAAGAAGCCTCTACTCCAGCGAGCTTTCCATCTTAACCCAGAAATAAGCAGCCAATGTGTAACAGACAAATCACATCTGCAGAGTACACCACACTGACAACCTTCACCCCTCCCTCTTTTAATAATTTTTTAATCCAATTCCCTGTGACTCAGTCCCTGCTTACACAATGAGAACATCTTTCTGGCCTGTTGCTTTTGAAGGCAGAAGGGAAAAAGTAAACCTCTTTCTCCCCCCTCCCCTTCCCCAAAGCACATTTGTGAATTTTCTGATGGCACATTCTTCTTTTGAAAAATGAAGGTTTGTCAAAACAAAAAAGTTTTGAGGACCCGAGTCAATTTTGTTGACTCTTCAAACCTCAATTTCTTGCCAGTTCAGCTTCTCACAGGCTCAGAAGTGCCAGGGCCTTAGAAGCTGTGGCTGAATCAGTCTCATCAAAATCTTTTGAACTCTGAGCTTCTTATTAGACCACCAGGCAAACAGCCAAAGCTCCGAGATGCAAAGGGAAGCTGGTCAGTTGTTTTTAAACACTATTCTACTCCCCTTAGAACTTTTGTGTCCAGGAAATTGAGTAATAGTAAGTTTCACTCCAATGCAGAAAGATTTTGTTTGGTTTTTCTCTTTGTACATGGAAATCTCAACACTTTAAGATTTTTCACCATATAAATAAGCATATAAAGGCATGAAAAGGCGGTCTTCTAGCTATCATCTACTCAGCAAGAAAGTAGGCAATAGCAGACCATTTGGTTGAAAAGTCTGTTAGTACAGCCCACGCTCTTCAAGCACCCTTCCCTTCTGCCAGGACAGAGAGTCTCAAAGCACCTATGAGGGCTGCAGGGTCTATTTGCCCTACCTCTAAACAGAGGCCGCTGCTGGCATATTAGTCTTTCAATAGAATATTTTTCCACTCATGCTTTATACTCAAATGTGCAGTATCCCTTTTTTCACCCCCTTTAAATTACACAACCTTTTCAACATAAAATACCAAATAATTCACTTAGGAAGGCATTCTCAATACAGCAACACTCTTGGCATCATCAGGACAGATCTGTAAAGCCCTTGCAACATAGCTTTATTGGGAATTCACTTCCAAGTGCAGCTGTACCACACACATAGCAATGTTACTCAGTGTTTGTGAAGGCCACAGGAAACATCCTATCGCACGGTGATTAACACCAGCAGGCAAAACATAGATAAACCCATTTTGTCCTCTCTGTACCAGAAGCTGGACAAGCTAATTTGCACAGCTAGCTTACCCGCACCTCTAAAAAGGGACCCGGCTAACGAAAGGCTCCCTGCCGAGCTCCTGTTTGGGTCCCAGCCGGCACAGCTATTATTTCTCACATTATTTCTGTTACAATAACATCTAAGAGCTCCAGCCCTTGATGGGGACCCCCCTGTTACCCAGCGTACAAACACGCAAAAGACGACCAGTCTACTGACCTTGAAGCAAACTGACAGAGAAACAGGTTTTCCCTCTTATATTGATGGTAGCTCCCTGCTGACAAACACAGAACCCTGGGAATTCAAGGTCAGATCCTGTAGCTGTTTTTAGCAAGAAAAGGAGCAAACCAACTGTGTAGTAAGGGCAAAGACAGAATGAAAGGAAGGAAAAAGAAGTAAGATCATGGCTTTCCTGTTTATGAATGGTAAGGGATTTCTGAGCACTTCCACAGGTACCAGGATAGTGCTGAATACTTTCAGGAAACAAATAATGTGACCTGGTGGCTTTGTTCAGGAATCACTGTGCACAGCAGTCAGCCAGCTCTACCAAATGCAATGCCACGTACATCCCTCACATGAAGTTCCTATTCCCTTCTTGAATCTGAAGCTTACTATTTGCAATATTATAAAGCAAGACACCTAGGCGGCTTTTTGATGTGATTAGAAGAGAGATGCACATAGAGCTGAGCCTGAAAGAATGGCCAAACCCCATGCTATTTATTTAGTATTGTTAGTTTAAAAAATTGCTTGGACATGCTGTCAAAGCTGATCCAGGAAAAAACTGTCTCAAGCACTCCTGAAATCGGCTAAGTGGCAAGATCAACTGACATCAAGGAAAAAGCTTTCAAATGACTGGAAGTATTTAGGAATAAAATAAATGAACTGTCTTCAGGACTGTTTTATACGGTAATACTTGTATCTTGACTGGTACAAATACCTCTACTATAGACAGAGTCCTTCACTGGGAGATCTGGTTTTGTTTAAATACGATTATCAATTATATTTGATGTTCTATTGCTGCAACCGCAAAGACAGTCAACATTTCTACCTAATTACAGCATATGAAAGTTGTCTGAAAGAAGAGGTTCTGTGGCAACAAGCTCTGTGAAAATGGAGTATTGAATCTGCAGCAAACGTTTGAATTAATTAAAAAATACAAACCATAAGGCCATGTAAAATATAGGGAAATATGCGGGACACAGTGTTGATAGTTGGCTTAGCCCAGGCAGTACAGAATCTGTTTTAAACCATTAAAGGAAATCAGCACCTTCCTAAACTAGAGGAACCAGTGTCATCAGGCTGGAGCAGAGCATTGGAACAGGAGTGACTAGGAATTGCAAGGAAAACTGGTACTCCCTTACCCAGCCTGTCATTCAGTGGACAATACCAGGTGATATGACAGCCCACGGCATTTCATCTTTATTTTGTCAGCTTGAATCTACCTCAGATCAGCAATGGCCAGGAATAGTTGCTGCTTTAATATCAGTCCAGACTTCCTTCTTCACTCAGCACCAAAATAGTGATCCTGCTGAACGTCACTAACTGCTTAAGGGTTTTCTAAGTAAACAGTGCTGGCAAAAAAACCCCACAAATCAAAAGAAGTGTTTCTATTTTCCACCTCAGAAAATACAGTTTTGTTGAAAGTTCTACTGCTTCATTTTCTAACATTATTAATTTGAAGGATTCAAGCTTTTAGAGATACATTTCAAGTTATTAAAAACTGTAGTATTTCCTTGCTTCACAATCATATTTTTGTGAAAGAAATCTTATTATTTCCATAGGAAAAAAAGCCTTTTGTTTCAAATCAAAAACGAGTGCAAATTTAAAACTTTCATAATATCCTAGAGATGTTCTGTCAGCTGCAAAAATACATGGAGAAATTCCAGTCTATCTCAAGGAGGGCAGGTTGTCTGCAATATGACATCATTGCCAGATGCACTTAGTATCTTGGATGGCAGTCTCGTCTGAGTAAGTATGAACTGAAAAGATTACAGTCTTTGGTATTCCTTCATCTTTTTGTAGGTCAAGACTGAGACCTGCACTGCCATTTCACAGGCAGTTATCTGCTTTGTGATTGAAAGGAGGATTTTATTCTTTAAGACTATCAGTTGGGCACCCCTACAGGCAACAAAGAAAAAAAAATTAAACAATACAGCCTAACCTTCTCATCAAGGGCGTTGCTGAAGTGGAACAAAAGTCTAGCAGCTCTGCAATGGTTAGTTTTGGACCAGGCACGGGTAACACAGGCCTTGTCTTATGAGGATCCTGATGCAAATTCTGAACATCTCCTTTTACAGTCCAGCAGTACCTGAAAGCAGTGGGGTAGGGAGGGGTAGGTGAAGCCGCTCTGCTCTAGCCCTGTCCACAGACCATGCACTGCAGTCTTCATAACCCCACAGCCTTTGAATTCCTTGCACAGACACAGACAATCAGACTTGATGTGGATTTTGTTTGGCAATTGATAGAGTTGACTTCCAGTCACAATGACGCTTGTTTCTTGCACTTGCTGAACTACACAGAAGTTCATTAGACTAACAAAGACGGCTAACCCATGTCTGTACTGCAGTTGAGCGGGATGACTGCAGGGGGTGTAGACATGCAAGCAGTAGTTAGCTTCGTTACCAACAGCAACGCAGCCTCAGCAATGCGCGTTTCAGATAGGGCAGAGGAGATAATCTGGTACCCTGAGTAGAAAGCACGGGTCTGCGAGGGGCAGAAGAGGAGGATTACACTCAGCCCTGCCCAGCACAGCTTACTGCCTCAACCCCTCCCGCAATCGGGTCATCAGTGCCACTGGTACCTAACCCCGCTGAATCGAACTAGATTGAGCGTGACTGCGCAGGAATCATTGCAGGGTATACATAGTAAGTATTAATTTGTTTTGCTTTAGTATTCAAGACTGAGAACAATGCTAGAGGATGCACTCTCTATTCTCAAAGATAATAAGCTAAAAAAAAATCTCATTCATGAAATGTAAGGTCTAATCATAATTTTTTTCAGATAGATGAAGAAGCTATTACAGCAAATTTGACACTTTAAAGTTTTATTCTAAAACTTTTCATGTAAGAGTGGTAATTCTTCTTAATGTTACTACATATTTTCTTTCTGCATTTGTTGCTGAGAGAGGAATACTAGCTGATAGTACAGTGAAATTGTTGCCTCAAGACAAACTGGCATTCATCATTCAAGCAGAAAAATAAATTAAGTGCAACATTTAGGCACTCTGCATTAGGTTGTTAAAAAAATCAACAAAGGGAAAACAAATGTTATGTCAACTATCGACTGCAGAAACTGAATACACGAGTAAAGTATTTCACCAGCACTTATACTGCCGTGTAATTCACTGTGTACTTAAAAGTATGAAGGCTTTTAATAGCTTTTGTTGGAACCAGCAATCGACTTTACATGTTTGAATAGACATATATGGACTTGGTAAATCCTAAAAACTACACTCACCTTTTTAATATTTCAATTTGGTATTTAAAAATAGTGATATTATTATTATTATTATTATTATTATTATTATTATTATTATTATTATTATTATTATTATTATTATTATTGAAAACTTTTAGGCATGATTTTGGTTTTCCCTACAGTCTGGTCGATTATATTACTGCTCTACCTTGCCTTTCAAGAATGTCTTTCATCATAAAGGATTCAAGAGTGGTTACACATTTTACAAACGCACAAAGCAGACTAAGACAGATCATTTCACACACCAGTAGAATGAGGCCACCTCTGCAGTGGAGAGTGTCGATTTTACTTTCCTCAAATATTGTAGGACAGGAAAGGGGACAGGAAAATTCTAACATAATGAAGTTCACTACTGGGATATCTGTCACTTGGCCCCAGTCTTATCAGCATTTACTACAGAGCACATATTCCTTGTCACTTGTACCCCATGAACAACAGCTATTACTATTGGACATTTTGCAGCATAGAAAGGTCTTTTGATAAATTTTACCATGAAAAAGATTGTGCAATTTGCCAATAATTCACATAGTTTCATGTGCATGAGTACTGATTTTCAATCCCTATCATGCTGCCAGGGCCATCAGCATTCTTTAAGATTCCCTCAGTCCCCACCCTGGATTAACTTAATTTCGCATCATTAGAAAATGTTGTCACCTTTCCACTCATCCTCTTTTCCTGATTACCAATAAAAACATTAAGCGTCACTCCACACACAAAATTATAGCTCACCCCTGCAGTTAATTCCTGCTCTTGAAAACTGACCAGCTAGTCCTCTTCAGAGACAAGGACCTCTTGCCTTCTCCATTATTTGACTCCTATCCAGAGCTCTGTTCCACAACCAAGCACCAGCCATGCTGACTTCCTCCAACACAGCTGGGGCTGGTACCACACAGACATGGCCTAAATGTTTGCATGGGTGGCTATGGAAGCAACTTTTAATCACATTTTCACTTTCAAAATTAATCTTTTCCTCTTTTGTAATTTTACCACAACTCAAAGGTGTAGCAGAATAGTTCAGGTTTGAATTAGAAGTGTGATATTTGCAGCATGCCTAGTATATACTTACTTTATTCAAGACACATAGTCATGATGTAAAGTCCTTCAATACCAAAACTGACCCCAGCAATCAGCATGCGAGGAGTATGTTGCTTTCTGTTTTCAAGCCTTTTTGACAACACAGGATGAGGCATATAATCCTCAACACTCTGAATGTCTTAAACAGAGCCAATAGATAACTGAAGCATCCTAGCTGCAGGTGATCCAAGTGTCTTAGCACGTTATATCATAATGAAAAATTTTGAGGGGAATTTATTTCAGGACAATCAGAGGCTTCAGGATAATTAGAGGGCTGCTTCCATGGACTGAGAGCTACTAGCTTACTTACAAACCTGATGTTCTCATTGCTGGGTCTGAGAAAGTAATTCAAAATAGAAACGTGACAACAGTGTGGCAGAAACTCTCATTCTCCTCTGTCCCCCAGACAGCTCCGACTTTCATCCAGTGCAGCTGCCACGCTGCCTCCTGCTCTCTGGGGCGCTACCTCCATTACCGAGAAGGCACTCATGCCTACGTCTCCTTCTGCCTTTCAGGTCATCTCACCCCCTCTTTCCTCGTAGGAAAGAAAAAACATATATGGCTTCTCCCCAACTGTTCATTTCTGCCTGACACCAAAGGAGAAATGAACATAACAATTTTGTGATTAGCATGCAATACTTCCTTAGTTTTGTCCCTCATAGCCTTTTCCCTAAATATGTATGACCTAGTCTTCTCAGGTCACTACTCCTTTATGCTTCTCAACACATCACTGCAGCACTTGTATGTGCTCCATATCTCTTTAGAGCCATATCCGTGCTTCCCCTAGGGCATATTAATTCACCATAACAATCTGGGTTAAGTAACAGTCACATATTCCGGGGTGGTTTGCCAAGCCCTGAAAGAGTCAAAAACCTGTATGATACACCGGTAATATACAATCCCAGTGACCAGTAACAAACATGAGTTAGGTTGTGCAACTATTTTCAATTCATGCATTTAGCAGAGCAGAAAAAGTCCCTGTTATTGCCCACAGGATAAATCAAAGAACAGGATTTAAACATGCTGCTTCTTAATAACAAAAACAACAACAACAATAATAAAAATAATTCAATCTCTAAAAGCTTAGGTTAAAACTCTTTTCTGCCTAGGACTCAGGGCAGTAACCACCCTTCTTTCCCATCAGGAAATAATAATTTTAAGAACAGAGTACTTAAATTTAGGTAGCTTCATGCATTCTCTCTATGTGTCATCAGGTCATGTAACAAGAAGATGAAGCTTAACAAAGAAGATGGCAATGAGGTGAGCTACAGGAGAGGGGAAGAGAAAAATTAAGGGGGCAATAGCTGAGCCTATGTCTCTTCAAAAAGAGAAAGGGGCCAGAATGAGAGTCAGAAGAGAAAAGATAGTCTCATCTATTAAGACTACATCTCTTTTCCAATTCATTGTGGTGTTCCGAAAGACAAAATTAAAAAGAAAAAAATAGAGAATCTGTGCCAGAAGAGGTCTTAAAAATATGAAAAAAACATAACTCTGCAAGTGTATGGATGTGATTTGTCCTCTCCATCTGCTTCCCAAGATCTATTGCAGTGGGGCTGTACTTGCAAAGTCCAGTCACATTTTACCAGGTCAGAAGTACTCATTAAGCATTCAATATTCTTTTAAAGGGAACCAACAGGTGGGAAAGCTGCACCTACCAGAATGTATCAATAGCATGCAAGTAATTTGGATGGATGCCACGTTTTGGCATGAAATAACTGAAATAGATTTGCTGAGCTAATAAACCATGCTGATGCGAAGACAGTGTCATTGAAAAAGGTCATTCTTCTCCCGCTTTCCCTGGTTTTCTTTTTCATCTTTTTCAATCTTATGTCACCATTCTTCTTGTACTACCTTTTGCTGATAGCCTACCCTGGGCAATTTCTCCACCACTTGTCTGATACATGCAGTGCTGTGGCCTTCCTCCATGGTCTGTTGTCCCTGTGCATAGATATATTCTCATACTTCATAGAGAGATTCAGGAATCAAATGAAAAAAGTTCAGTTGCTAACTCTTTCCTCTTTTGGTCTCAGGCAACTTGACACAGACCATACATAACCTCCCTATATCAGGGGAGAGAAGACTTTGAGCCAGAAGAGGTGGAACAAGTGTTAAGCTCACACTATGGCTGTACGGGAAATTTGCTATGTTTTTTTAAATGAGAAGGGTCTTATAATTTCCCTGCTTCAAGGTGATTATCCTGAAGTAATGTATGGTGAATGAAAATGTTTGGTTGATGAATAATTTGAGTATTTTCCTTTGCATGTAAATCTGACCTTTATAATGAACACTGCTGTACTAAAAATGTTCTGCATAACCAAAACACTGTACAGCCAACATCTGTTATTCAAAAGACCTGAGGGGTAGAAAAAAAATCACAGTAAATCATTTGACCTAAATATGTTTTGCTCTGTGATATAAAATATACTTTTACTGTCTGACTTGCTGAATTCCTCTTGCCTTGTTGTGACACTGTTTGTTAATAGAGGATTCAATTTATGTAACCTTTATGTTTCATGTTGTAACTAATTGTTATTCTTTAATAGTCTATACGTCATTTGTCACATAGTGAACTGTAGATGCTGAAGACAGATGGACCACCAGATGGACCCTGGGAAGGATTGGTTAAAATGTCAGTGATAAGCTAACAAAATGAAATGCAGTAGACTGAAGAGACTATTCAGCTGAAAAGCCTGTCTACAGAAATGGGTTTTGTGTTATTCACATTCATTAAAGTGCACTTCAACCATGCTGTTTTGACATTTTCTGTTTTGAGACTTTTCAAAGCAGCCATAGCTTTTTTTTTGCTTCCTCAAACACTTGTTCGATGATATAGATTGGCGAAAGTGACCCTAGCTTTTAGAGGTGATCATTTTCGCCGTCAAGGAACTTAATCACAGTTATATTCAGCCATCAGACTCACAAATGCACCGATTCAGAGCTTGAACAAAAAGTTGATGCATGCATGAATTGCTTGTGAATGATTGCTTGCTTCTGGTAAACTAGCATGACTTAGATTCCCTGATTCTGGCCGTGCATATACTTTGTAATACTAATTACAATAGCTTCTTTGGGTCTACCCATGAAAATTTCATTAAATAAATGGAAAAATCTCCAGTGGGATCAGGATCTTAAACACAATGCATACACCTTCTAGTAAATCAGCAGTAGGGAGCGAGCTAAGATTGGCTAGGGAAGACTTTACGCAGAAGCTCTGCTGCAAAGCAGGAACACGCAAAATGCAGAGATTTGCCCACTTCCTTATTTCAAGTGGTTCCTCATCCATTGTTTGAAGAATGTATGTTTTTCTGTGGAACATAGCAAAAACCCAACAATCTCTTGCAACCCTGGCTGTGATTCTTTACCAGTGCCATATGTCTGGTCTATCTGTGACTTCATAAGGGATATTTTTATGGTCCCAAGCACAAATCGGTTGTCACCAGAGAAACATGAAAATCTCATTTTTACCGAGTTACTAGATATCTAAGAGCTACCATGAATATTGCCATATAAGAGAAACAGGAAATGAAAATAAATTATGGGAAATTTGGGCATTGAGAGTAATTTTCCATTTTGCTGTAATTTGAAACAATTCCCAGGGTTAAACAAACCGTTGTTGAAGAAGAGTTTTTGACTGTTAATTTTTTCTTGCTTTACATTTGGAAATTTTTGAAATCAGAATTGGCTTTACTGAAAATATTTTAAAACTCGAAAAAAGAAAACCCAAACAACTCTGACACATTTGTCATCTGACAAACAAAACAAGAGTTATTAAGACCAAAAAAAAAGAGAAGCCATTTCAAAGCATGACAGTGAGGTTGGCTAACATTATGGATATTTCATCTAGGGGTGCACTGTTATTGCCCATCACTTGAGATCTCTAAGTGTTTCTAAAAGGCATGCTGCACCTACAAAAACAATAACAAGCTAGATAATGGGGAAAAATATATTATGCAGCAGTTTAAAGAAGACAGTCATAATAGCCATAATATTCCTTTTTGTTAAAAAGCACCATAAATCAATTTGACATTTTCTACCAGCAAACAATAAAGCACAGAATGAAGTTACACACACACACATGTTTATATTTCATCAAAATGATGGAGCGTTGCAAAAATTCTAATGGAAGACTGTGCAAAATCCAGAAACATAAAATATGTACCACTCTATGTCTAAATATATCGAAGCCCAAAAGGATGGAGGTGGTTTCCTTATGATCTAAAAAAATTATGACTTCAAAATACTAGCATTTTCATTTTCCACGTGTTGTATTTACACAGTGTACACACTGCTCCTTGGATTTTGTGTCCTTAAGTTGTCACCATAAATTTAAGACACTGTACATATCTAGTTTACATAATGTTTCAGTCGCCTCATATGGCAGGAATTTTTATTACCATCCAGTAACTAAAACAACTGAGATCAAATACACTGGCATCAGTAATGCTTTCTAGTGCAAAACTGCATTTTGCTCACAAGCACAAAAATGGATCCAGGGACAAATGTTCCAACTCCAGAGTCTGTCAAAGCAGATTCTCAAACAAAACACAGCAAAGGTATTTCTCATTGCTTTGAAGGTAGCCATGAAAGTTAACCCCGGGTATACAGCATCAGCCTCAACTTGTTTGGCGACTATCAGAATGCCATGTGGGTATGGTCCCGTCGTCTTTATTGAGCTGAAAAGGCACCTTGGGAAGTTCCCTGCTTCTACTTGCTCATTCCCACTCACAAACTTGCAACAAACAAGCTAAGCAAACATTTTTGAAGGTGTTCCTTGTTTTGTTTGCTTTGATTCTGTGTCCCACATTAAAGTCCTGACCCCTAATAAGACAGATGAAATGGCAGTAAACTGGGGCACAGGGCAAGAAATTATTTTATAATTTCATAGCATTATCACTCTAGAGGATACCTAAGAATAGAGAAGTTTTATTATGGTGGCACAAGAGTAGAAAGACATTATGGTATTCAACACAGCAAAAAAAATTAAGCTGCCAGAAGAGATGTTCTGTAATAACGTTCCGTTTTATCTGTTCACTATTACCACAGTGGCTTCAAGCAAATCCTTATCACCTCAAAAGAATTTCTACAAAATTTACTAATTGTTAATATTCAAAATTACCTAAGCAGACTCCCCACATTTCATTTGCCATAGCTGGGATGAATTCAGATCTGTGGTATTTTACAGCAGGGTAGACTATATTTTCCATCAAATGTAGCTTGAAGTTATTTGCTTCATAAAAAAAATTCTGGCATCTCATACCATTCTCAATTAAATGGAGAATGCAAGAAACAGTGTGATTTTTAATCGGTAAATCAGAGTCATGTTAGGGGAACTAATAGGATTTGAACATGACTCAAGAGTTGTAGTGTGAAGTTCTTGATTGCTATTTTGAAATATCAGATTTTTTTGAAGCAGAAAAGGATTTAAAAACTTAAAAGTCCTCTGATAACAGCTTCTTCTGAAGAAATATCCAGGGAAAGTTTAATATGTTGTGAAGATTGCATTATTATCTCTTAAAGTACACAATGTAAACACTTGAAAAAAATCACACAAAATTTATTATAATAACATAGTCAATGTAGATTTATAGCAATAAACAGTAATAGAACAGATTGATACTGCAGATTTATGGCAATAATAATTTCACTGTGCTTTCAAGTGTTAAAAAATGCTTCACACTGACAAACCACCCTGACAAACACCACGGTTTCTATCTGTGTATATACATACAGATATACACACATATGCATATGCAAACTAGCTGAATATATGTGTGTATACACATTCATATGCACGTACAAAATCATCCACTGTGGATCTAATTTACTGTGCTGGCAATGACGGTGGACAGCAGCTACGCCTAATCACTGATAACATGACATAATATTAGGGTATGTAATACTACACACCACAAAAATAATTTCCGAGTCTTGGGGAGCTGGAAAAAGGATAACGGTTTTAGAGATACGTAGCCATGCATATCCCAGTGGTGTATGTAACAACCTTTCAAAGGACATTCTGTATCAGCTACACATTTTGAAAATATAAACTCTTCTGGTTAGTTTGTCACATTTCATTAGTGAAGATAATTATAGATTCAGCTTTCAGTCAAGAAAAAGTTACTATATTTGAAGATGCCGAGATAAAAAAAAATAAAGTAAGCAACACTTAGAATCATAGAATGTGTTGGGTTGCAAGGGACATTTAAAGGTCATCTAGTCCAGCCCCCCTGCAGTAAGCCGGGGCATCTTTAACTAGATCAGGTTGCTCAGAGCCTCATCCAGCCTGGCCTTGAATGTCTCCAGGGACGGGGCTTCCACCACCTCCCTGGGCAACCTGTGCCAGTCTCTCACCGCCCTCATTGTAAAGAACTTCTTCCTAATGTCTAATCTAAACCTACCCTGCTTCTAGTTTAAAGCCATTGCCCCTCGTCCTATCAATATGTGCCCTTGCAAACAGCCCCTCCCCAGCTTTCTTATAGGCCCCCTTCAGGGACTGGAAGGCCACTGTAAGGTCTCCCCGGATCCTCCTCTTCTCCAGGCTGAACAACCCCAACTCTCTCAGCCTGTCTTCACAGGAGAGGTGCTCCAGCCCTTGGATCATCTTCATGGCCCTCCTCTGGACCCGCTCCAACAGGTCCATGTCCTTCTTGTGCTGAGGGCTCCAGAGCTGGACACTGTACTCCAGGTGGGGTCTCACAAGAGCAGAGTAGAGGGGGAGAATCACCTCTCTGGATCTGCTGGTTCTTTTGATGCAGCCCAGGATGAGATTGGCCTTCTGGGCTGCAAGTGCGCATTGTTGGCTCATGTCAAGCTTTTCATCCACAAGTACCCCCAAGTCCTTTTCCGTAGGGCTGCTCCCTACCACATCATCCCCCAGCCTGTATTGATAACGAGGATTGTCGCGACCCAAGTGTAGGGCCTTGCACTTGGCCTTGTTGAACTTCAATACTCCTAATTGTTTTCAATGACAACCTAACAGTAACAACTACACTCTCATTTTTTTTCTAATCCTTAATGGCCCATCATAACACACCTATATACAGAAGAAGCATCAAAACCAATTCTGTCCTGGAGAAAGTTAGTGCTCATTTTCCTACCCATTTCTGTTAGCAAAGATACTACGCTCTGCAAGCCACAACTGTCTTGGTCTTGGCTTACAGACCATTGATAAGAACATTGTTTCAGTGTTTTAAAGAGAACAATAGACACAATTTCAAAACTGCTTCTGTGCAAATTAAGACCTTAAGTGTATAGGTACTTTTCGATGTACATATACCTGGGAATAACTGACATTCAAAATATGAATAACATGCAATATATAACTCCGTGGAAGACCTTATTTTCCCCCAATAGACCTTCCTTCCTAGGGTCTACTCTACTGACTCTGCCTTAAGTGCATATGTAATTTTCGAGAATACGATCTAGATTTTTACGGAAATGGTATAATAGGTGTGAATTCCTGCAGGAGAAGAGAAATGGATCTCAGTAATGGCAGGATTTATAAAAAGCTTAACTTTAGATCTGAACATTGATCTAAATTCAAAATCTTTAGGAAGTCAACTCTTTAGGAAACTCCCCTCTTCCTCCAGAACATACACTTTGTTTATAATCATGACCTCTTCCAGAGTAGTTATCTACCAACTGCAAATGACCAATTTACATACAAGGTGCTTAATATTAACGCTATACGAGTAGTGTGTCAGGAATAGTAGGAGAATAAGACAGCAGATGATATAACACCAGATAGGACTTTCTACATAAGCATAGATAGTATTATTGCCAAGACTGAATGTAGCCAAGAATACAGGATTAATAGGATACTTTTAACACTGGGCAATAAGAACCTTAATGACAATAAGCACTAAGTATTAGCAATGTGCAAACTTTCTTATTGCAGATTAGGATGTGTATAAAGCATTTATGGATGTACATATACCTGGGAATAACTGACATTCAAAATATGAATAACATGCAATATATAACTCCGTGGAAGACCTTATTTTCCCACAGTAGACCTTCCTTTCTAGGGTCTACTCTACTGACTCTACCACAGGCCAAGTGGAAGAGCCAGCTGCCTTTCAATCCAGCAGCAGCAACAGTGTGGTACAAGAATGTGTGTCCTATGCAAGATCTAGATTCAGAATCTTCAACAAGGTTCTGTTGCTGTTTCCATTCGTATCTCTCTCCAACCTCCTTTTTGAACAGTTATAAATCTGCTTGTTACACTGAGAATAAAAATCTCACTACATCTTCCTATTAGCCCATTCTAACCCAAACAAACATCTGTGCATTTTCCAGTCATAAAATAATACTTGGATAATTTCTTAAGTTGCCTAGAGCTTTTTGCATCTTGCATGTATAAATTTGGGATCAGCACTAGTCAGGAGAATGAAATACCCTTACTGGTTGCAGGCTGACCCCCTCAGAGTGTGGCCAAGGTGCAGTAAAGACATTACTTCTAAAGAAAAGAAGTAACGCACTGCACTTAAAGAACCAAAGCAGAGAGCATAAAATTGTTTTTCTTGCTAATCCCTGGAAACCCCTACAAATTCTGCCACTCCTACAAAACAGTAAATTAGAAACCAACATAAAGTGAAATTTTGTAGCCTCAGATTAAAATTTCAAGGCTGTGCAAATTCAAGGTTTTTGTTTACATATTCAGTTTTGCAGCTGGGTTCCATTCAAATAACAATAAATCCCCCAAACCCTCAAGTTTCAGGACTTTAAAAGCCAGAACTATTCCTGGCCAATGAAAGACAAACTAAGCACTAAAATTAGTTAAAAAAAATCTCCCTCAATGCACTTTGGTTTCTTCTCTAATCTGTGAGCCACCACAGTGCATCACTGGAGTCTAAATTCACCCGCAGACATTCATTGTAGGGCAGGCCATTGCTGTGTTCCCCAAAAATGTGCAACAGGAGAAGGAAAGAGATCCATGACTTCTGTGCTCTGCTCAGATCAGGGATGTGTGTAACTCTAAACTATGCGACGAAATCAGGGTCAGGAAAGATGGTGATCCTCTACTGTACATCTCCACACAACAACCTCAATACATGGACAACAGCAACAGTGAGCAGTGGGCTTTGCTTATGGCTCCAGCTCATGATCCTAACATCTCAGCTAAGCATTTTCCATCAGTACAGAAGGCACAATGAGAAGTTTCCCACTGTTTATGAAGTAGCAAAGATAATACAGGGAGTCTGAAATCCCTGAAACCATCCCCAAAATCGACAGAGTTGGGGGATACAGGAGAAAAATTAAATGTCTGCTGAATCGAGGCATTTTGAGCCATTGTTAGAATTAGTCACACAAAAATATTGGGAAATTAACATACTCGCTAGTGTCACTTGTAAAATTCCTCTGATGTTTGATAACATCTCTAAAAATTTATAGAATTTTAGGCTGTGTCCCCAAAAATAGCATCGATGGCATTGCTATCTTTTGCATTAGCTGGTAGGTTTAAATATATTATAATTCCATGGAGAGCTCTGCATTTGCATTTAGTCTAATTCTTGGAATGGAAATTTAGTAAAGCTTTCACAAGCCTAATAGAGAAAAGATGATGAAGTCAGTGTATCATAGTTCAACTGCTGCATGGGCTGGGAAATGAAAAAATGGATACTAAGAAGAGACAGTGGCTTCCCCTTAAAAAATACCAATTCTTAATTTTTATTATTCATTACATATAAGTAGTAGCACGTGCAGGCTGCAACCAAGGTAAGGTCCATTGTATGAGGCACTGTACAAACACGTAGAGCAGAAGGGACTCTATCCTGAACAGCCGCCTCTGTGAGTGCATATACAGGTGGTATATTTCAGATGGATGTTAGTGAACACACTCCATGCTTCAAACTGACCACTGTACCAAACCCAAGCTAATGAACTGCGTCGAAGGTTAAAAAACTTGTCTTGGTTTTGGTTGGGATAGAATTAATTTTCTTACTAGCATCTGGTATAGTTTTGGATTTAGGATGACAATCATGTTGATAATACACTAATATTTTAGTTGTTGCTAAGCAGTCAAGGACTTTTCATCTTCTCATACTGGCCTGCCAACAAGAAGGTGAGGGCAGCACCCAAGAAGCTGGGCAGGGACACAGCCAGGACAGCTGACCCAAACTGGCCAAAGGGATATTCCATACCATATGACATCATGCTCAGCGTATAAAGCTGGGGGAAGAAGGAGGAAGGGGGGGTTTTGTCTTCCCAAGTCACCAAGTAACCATTATGCGTGATGGAGCCCTGTTTTCCTGGAGACAGCTGAACACCTACCTGCCGATAGGAAGTGGTGAATTAATTTCTTGCTTTGCTTTGCTTGCAGGCGCAGCTTTTGCTTTACTTACTAAACTGTCTTTATCTCAACCCACTAGATTTCTCACTTTTATTCTTCTGATTCTCTCCCCCACCCTACTGGGGGAGAGCGAGTGAGCGGCTGTGTGGTGCTTAGTTGTCAGCTGGGTTAAACCATGACAAAAAGCCTTCTTAATGCAAGCTTGTGTCTTCTAGACAGGGAATTGACAAATCTTGCATACCCTGAATAGCCAAAGCAGGAAAAGCATGGCAAAAAAAACAACCTGGAAGTGCCAAGCCAAGTTGATGAAATTCATTCAGCAAGTAAGTAGCTGTCACAAACAGAGACAGTCTTTGCTGTCTTCCCACAGTGCCCAAGCTGCCACTGCTGTATAGTGAGACTAAATCAACACTAAGGAGAAGCACTTCACAGTAGCTCAACAGTCCTGGTTCCTGGCCATGTGAACTGGCTGTGTCTCAGACTGCAGAGAAGGTATCCTTGTCCTCTAAGTAACCAATCTGGAAACTAACAGGGTACCATCACCAATTCTCTGCCCATGTACCTAGGTTTTCTGCAGCAGAAAATCCAGGTGCACAGAAGAACGGAACACCACTTGCTCTGCTCCTGTCACAAAGTTGAGACACAGACAAAGTGCCTTCAAGTGACAGGATGAGATGGAACCACTGAAATACCTTTTCCTGTAGACTTTCTATATCCCCTTACAGACCATACAGGCAAATAGAGTACCATTCTTAAACACACACTGAAAAATTTACTGTCATATCCAGGTCCCCAGGATATGTAAACAAGTGCTTATGGATTATAAGACTGAAGAACTTTCAAATTCAACATCCTACCTCCAACAGTTGCCAGCTGTGAAGACTTCAAAAAGAGTGTAAGAACCAGGGCGATCCAAGTGTGACCGTTCCCTTGCTAGGAAGGTCTTGCCATCCACTGGAAAGAAGATTTCTGCACTACACCATGATGACTGAAGGCTACCAATTGCTAATTTTAAAATTATTTTTGAACTCATTATATCTTGCCTGTACTATGGTGATGAGCTCCAAGATTTAATTATCTGGTGTGCATAAAAGGTACTTTCTTTTAGTAGCTAAATCTGATACCAGATTATATCATTGTTCTTTTTTTTGTCCTCAATATTGTGAGAAATAGTAAATAATCATCCTCTCCTATTCACCTCTTATTCTCCTATTCACTTTCTCTGAATGCAATACCAGATCATTCACTCAGATATCCATTACTTTAAAGTTAAACTGTCATTATTGCTCAGGGTGAAAGCTTTTTTTTAAAAGTTTTCTCATGCCAGAAACATTCACAAGGATTTTTAATATCCTTTGCAAGATTGTCTCTGTACGTATTTGTAATTCACACATTTTGACTTTTAATAAAAATGGCTAAACCATCCCATCTGCATGACACAGATACAGCCTAGTTTCAGCTCTCATTCATTATTAACAGATAGAACTCAGTTATTTATGAGAATTTTTTTATTCACTTCTGCACATGCCTCTTCAGCTTTTTTTCTTAAGAAAAAACAACTAAATATGTAAAACAATTTCAAGAACAATAGTTTTATAATTGTGCTCAAGACCTTTAATACTCTGAAAAAGTTACTTTTGGTAACTGCAAATACATAAAGATGTTTGAGGTCTCAGTTTTTTCTTCTGCTTTAGATCTTCACCTATACTCTAAGATTAGGAAAAGATTAGATAAGATTAGACTTCTGTTAGTACTCATACCCTGATCAGTTATAACAATCGTCAGTTCAACAATATCTAAGTGTTGGCAATTTATCTCAGCCTTGCACACTGTGTAATTCATCAGAGGACAGAACAAGATGTTACCTGCCACAGAGAAATTTTTTCCACAGTTTGGTTGTTTGATTTTTTTTAAAGGTAGTACCAGATCTGCATTTCACATAAATCACGAGAGATCTCTTGATATCACCAAAGTCATGCCCTTTTAAAACCTGGGACATTTTTGCTTTACAGGGTCTTTAAAGATGCTCAAAAGACAGGAGACATACTGCAATGAAGATGGCTAATTTTAGGTCCTCTCCAGCGTGTGCAGTGAGGAACTAAGAAATATGTGGTTAGATAATTCTGCTCATCCTACTAAAGGGGAGTCTGCAATAGCTAGGTCTCCATACATGTGATGAGTTTCTGTTTCGGCATCTCAATAAATGTCCATCCCACTGCTGCCTTCCCTGACTTTGTCCCTGTGAACTGACAGATGTGGTCACCCGCAGACTGTAAGAATTTAAGACTGCCCATATCCGTTCACCTAGGTCAACGTCCTGTCTTTAGCAGTAGCCAAAAGTGAACATGATACAAACAGAAAATATATATGGGATGTTTACCGGAAGTATTCTCCCAACTTTCAGTCACTTTGAGACTTGGCAGACTTTCTGAGCTCAGACACAGCCTTCAGCTTAGAGGTCAATGCAGCTGTTCAGTCTGCACACATTTATACCAGCATAATGAAGGTTTTTTTAGTGATACAGATAAGAGAAGAGAATGGGATTCACAGTCTATTGTGAATGCCACTTTAACTGGTCACACAACAGAATCTATAAAAAGACCTACATATTTGATTTGGTTAAGGGGAAAGGAAGCATGAGTGGCACCAAATGAAAAAAACCCCACCTTCATTTTTTACAGGGCCCTGATGGTTTCAGCATCAGAGCCATCGGTATGCGAAAAAGATCTCCTGGCCTTATGAAAACCTAAGTAACTTAACCATCACCTTCATCAAGCTCCAAACCCTGAACAAAGCTTGCAAATTCAGCTTAATGAGCACAACTAATGATGAGTATTCTGACAAAGCTTTTTTTTTTCCCATGAGAAAAATCTGATGAGTTGAAATGAAAAAATTTCATGGAAGTCTTGATTTTAATAACATTTTTAGGGGAAATATGTCCTCAGCTCTGATGGGATATTAAGTCCAGGTACAGCCAATACCTCTGACCACTAGAGCTTCATTCAGTTTCCAATTAACCCGCATTGCTCTGGCTGAGTCTGACTCGGAAATTAGACCTGTTTTGCATATCCCAGTCAGTATGCAGTCATCCTATAAACTACTCTTGCATGCTTTTTCTCTCTTCTGTCAGAACTCTAATACTTTATACAAATAATATTTATTATTTAAACCCAGAGAAGGAGAGGGCACAGCTCCAGATGCAGTTGAAGATGGGACACTGAAGTTCAGCTCCATGCTCAATGAATGCTGATTTGTATCCACTGGGAAACTCAACAAGACATCCCCAGGACAGCTGAAACGGCCTCAGGAAAACAGCTCTCAACTTGGACTCTGACCACCCAGGGTCACACTGTCAGTGCAAACCAAGCAGAACAAGGGTTTGGAGTGCAGCCTCTGTGATCCCAAGGGCTGATCCTGTCCCTCAGGGCTGTGTCCCTAGAAAATGAAGCAGGATAAGGGTAAAAAAGGTACTGAAACCAGGAAATGTTTTGTGAGATAGGGAGTTTGTGAAGAAGGGAGGAAAGAGCCTTCTCCTAGGGGAAAATGCTGCAATCCTTGGGGGCACTGGAATTTGAAATAAATTGTTCATAGGTTGATTTGATTTCAACTTTCTGTCTATTGAAGCAGGCACTTCATTTAATAGAATCCATAATGAACTGACCCCTGCAGGGCTCACACAGGTCGTATCTTAAGACTACTTTCTTCTGTGGCTTATTTTGAATGTTTTCAGGTCCTGATGCAGTGAGATTCGGAGGTAGTTCTTGAGAGGCTCTTTGAACACACATTGCAGTCAACAAAAGCAAAGGCACTCAGTATCTCTCAGGAACAGGCTCTTACACATTAAGGGCTGCAATCATTTCAAAGCATGAGGGAGCTAGGTACTTAGTTCACCTGCATATTGATGCAGAACATAGACATTAAGTATGAGGCAGCTAAAGGCAATTATTCTGATCATTAAAAATTCTAATCAGAATAACTTTGAATTTTGTATTATGCTACAGACAGGAGAGACACAATCACAGAACTAGTCACCTTCCCATTTTCAAGGAGGCTTGTACATTTTGAAGCACTAAATACTAACCTTCAGCTACTTTGTGCAATGCTTAAAGCACACAGTTTTTGTTTGGAAAAAATGGTTTGATTACACATACAAACAGGAAATCTTGCAAAATGTTAATGCAGTATGGCAATGACATTTCCTTCTCTATAAATCTAGGGAAGCAATTCTCATAAAAACAGCCACCAATTTTCACGATAAATAGTACTCATTAGAGAGGAAGGCAAATCAGGATCTTGGCTTTAAACATACCCCTTTTCAGGTGGCCTTTTATAAATACCTGTAATTATGAAACTGATTTACCCAGCTACATCCTTCCTTTGGTACTTGGTCCACATTTGGGTTGCTTTAGACTAAGTACCTGCAGTTGCTGCACACTGGGGAGCATAGCTACAGTGCAGAAGGGGATCTCAGAAACCCTCTATCTACTGAATGACAAATCAGAGGTTAAAAATCTGTTCTACCCGTCAGGGGCCACAATACAGAACAAAGTTGCCCACTCCTGTCAATGTCCTGTTATGATGACCTCCATGGGGTTAAGTAATCTGTACCAGATGAGGATCTGACTAGGTATTGACTTAAGACAGGGCTCCTAGTTTGCAATTCCCATCATTTTACTGTGGCAGTCTTGAGTGAGAGTGACATGCCCCAAACCTTATTTTTAACTCTTTCACATATTAGACTAGGGGGCAGGGGAAGGAAAAGGGGAAAAAAAAGCAGTGCTCTCACCCACTGAAACTCAGCTGAAAAGCTAGCTATCTCATACGATGGTTATCTAATTGATTCAAATGTCACCTTCCTATACAGCGTCTTGTAGCCTCCCAGACACAGACTGTTGCAGTCTCCTCTTTCATTTATATTTTTCAGAGGCTTTTCTTTTAGTATATGAAAGGAATAAAATATCATACAAATTATCTCACTAAATCATTCTCTTTAAATGTCTGCCTTCCTTTTCATGTTTGTCTCTGACCTACTGTCGATCCCATTTACATGAAAAAATTACTGGAGCACTTCTCCTATATCAGCATTCATTAGCAGCTCCAAGTTCCTGGCACACAACAGGGGTTTTGCCTACTATGCAGTTTGGGGATGTTCTCATCAGAAATAGGAGCAGATAATGAGGAAAGAACACTGTCACCGATGCTCTCGTTTACTTCAGCAAGCAGTAATGGGGAAATATTTTAACATGCCAGACTTCCTCCTGTGGTTTCTGTAGTCAAAGGCACTTTTAGGCCTGTTTTCTCCATTGTCTGCTGTTGTTTATTGCCTTTCCTCCATCCTGTACCACACACAGCAAGATGCTTTGAGCAGTGAAGTTTAAACATGCATGACTCTACACTTCTGTTTCAGGAAAGCCAACTGTGTGTGTTAAGTTTGGCAGGACTCAGACTGAAATGACTGCTACAAGGACCAGTGTGAAAGAGTGTTATCCACTAAAAATGAAAGGTAATTGTACTCAGGATTCCTGGAAGTCTCTATAGAAGTCAGGTTGTCTGACTGGCAGAATTACTAAATAAATTTCTCAATAGATAATATATATCTTTCTGGCCACTGGCCTGTGGCTCTGCTGCAGGAACTTACACAGATGGCAGTCTTCTCTGTTTGAAGAAAATTTTCTGAATCAAAATATTCAGTTTTCTTACTGAAGTTCCTGTGCTTGCCTCCCTCCTATGTCAGCTTTCACTTGAAGGCTCATACACTCTGATTTTATCCTATGTGTGGCTCAGTACCTGGCAAAAACCTCTAGGATCCTGTTTTTCTCAGCTGTCATTATAATTTTACCATATTTTACAGATCATGTAGCTATATATCTATACAAACTTATCCATAAATGGCAGAGGAATATTTCTGACAAAATATTAATTTGCTGAATTTAATACCTTTTCCAAAGCAGACTGTGATCCTTCACACATGTGCCATGGGAGGTTATCTAACCACTATTTTTTAAATGATTTTAAATGATTCCATAGTTAAAAATAAATAAAATCTTTGTTTAGGTAGGCTAACATCTGAGCCATATGGCTCCAGAACTGTATCCTCTGTGCAATACTTAGGTTTATGACAGGAATGATTGTGAGGAAATAAATTCAAAGTTTGGTCTTTAAAAGTTCTCATTGCTGACAAGCGATTATGCTATTAATCATGGTTTATGTAAAATTTCAGAAAGCCAGCACAAAAGCTTGAAAAGAACTTCCATTTGATCTAACCAGAGCCACTAAAAATAATCTATGTATTAAAAACAAAAGATCTGAGTGATCTCCCAGTTTTTCAGGATGTAGCAAAAGTTAGACAGCACCAATGAAATTTACAGCCCGCCACCACTTGCTAAGAACAAGTTTAGAGATCTCCAGGACCACTGGGGTGTCTGTATGAAGCATGTTCGAGAGCCTAATACAAAGAAAGAGAGGACAAGTGTAACATGAAATTTTACATTATAGTTAATAGGCCCAGGAACAACACTTTACGGAAAGAAGACACTTGAGTAAAAGATGCAGTTGAGAAGATGCACTAAGTCTGACCATCACCAGGATGTTAAACGTGGAATATGCATGAAGAAATAGTTTGTATTTACTCATTATTAAGACAAAGAATTACAACAACCACATTAAGAGACTTGCATGTCTAGTTTCTGTCCCAGACTAGTGGGGGACTGTATATCCAAATTATCTTCCCAGTCTTTCCATTAGCACTGGATTAGTTTGCCAAAACTGTCCTGTTAAATTTTTTTCTCTGTCACAAAAAGGTGCCAAAATGGAAGCCGTTGTACAAAAGAAACAAATTTGGGAAAACTTTAAAAAAACAATCTTCAAAAAAAGTAGAGCCAAAGTATTTATAACACTGATCTTGGTAACCTCTGTTGTAGATCCATTGCTTAGGCAGTATTCTACCTTTATTCTGGTTTATTCTACCTTTATTCTGGTTTATGCATGATACCTAACAATAATAATAACCAAAAAAAGATGTCTGAAGGATGTATGCTTTCAGTGCATTCTGATTCTGTAATCACTTCATACACATTTCCCCTTTCATAACCACAGGTGATCTTTGCATAGTGCTGTTTTGCAGTCTTATTTGCCTAAATATCCTCAGTAAAAGGATGAGAAATGCTACTATAAAATAGTTTTCTCCCCAAGCCTTCCATGCACTTTCTCTTTGGTTCCCGGGCTGTAAAATAGTCCGGAGCCTTAGGGAAGTCCTGTCTCACATACACACGTAGGGTATTCTTTAGCTGAGACAGATAATTACTGAGATAGATACTTGGCCCAACTTGCCACCCCTGATGAAGACTACTGGAGCTATAGTAGAGAAGGCTGAAGAAAATACATATATGTACTTCTGGGGAGGCTTGGAAGCAGATGCACACAGTCTGTTCAGCTGTCTCTGCTAAAGTGAAGAAGAAAATGGGTATCTAGGGTAGCAATTTTTTCACCTGTCTGCTAAATTTGCTTTTCAACCTCCCCAGCATGTTGGGGAGAAACTAGGATTCTTTCAGGAAAAAAGGTAAAGGGATTCTGTATAGTTGGTCCTGGTTTCCACACCTCTCACAGACTATCGTGCATTGATACCTAAGCTTCCACTACAGAGAGACAAATCCTGACACACAAGGCTGTGTCAGGGCTACCCTGTGGCTTTTCACAGCAAAGTCAGAGCAGCAATTTAACTTCCTGTTTAACAGTCAGTTCTTAATTGGAAAACTATATACTGTGAAACTCTGAAGTAACCAAGTTAATCACCACACTAGTGTAATACAGCATAAAGCAAGTCCCGCTGAGGTGGTGAGCTGCAAGTCTGAAACACAAAGCAAGCAAACAAATGGAAAGCACACCCAGACGCTGCAAGAGGATTTCTAGGCCACTGCAGCCATACAGCTTGGGACTGCCAGGTGTCCTTGACTTGTTGAAGTCTGTGGGAGCTATGCACGTGTAAGGATTACAGACCAGCAGGCCTTTAAAAGAATTTCAGCTTTACTACAACAAAGCCTTGCGCCCTTTAAGAGCATCATAACTAAGTATCATTCAGTGTTTGACTTCCATTTGCCCGACCTGTGCACAATAAATACTGGTAAGTCATCACTTCTCTTCTTGCCATTTTCAAACCCTCTATTTTTCAAGACTTTTAAGTTCCTTATGGAGCTGGCCCTCCCCTCTTTTCCTCTATTCCACTCTTCTATTTTACTTTTTTTTCCTAAAACATAGCAAGAATGTCAGACGATATACTTCAGAAATTTTCCTAATCAAAATGTTCTCTTAATGCCAACCAGCTTATTTTTTTTTCATATTCCTTTAAAATAATATTCCTTACATTTTTTATATTCATTCCAACAAACTAGGACTGTTTTCAAAAGTGACTGTCAGTTTGAAAAATTAGCCTTACTTATTGTGCTTTCTACACTGGTAAGGAAAGCTGACAGGTGCCTCATCAGCAAGCATCCAAGGGTTTCTATGATTAAACCCTTGAGTTCACGTCAGAGCAGATGAAAGGGTTTAAAGGCTTAAATTCTTAATTATTTTTTTTACTCCTAATGAACTAACTTTAAATATTTAATGATTCTTAGAAAGCTTTTGAGTATGTAATTTTGTTTAAATGGTAGTTTAAGAAAAAAATTCCCAAAGTAATGTATTTCTTTTCCATTTTCTAACCCATTTCTTTATCTGAAGTAACCACTTGCCTATCCAAGGAAAAGTTTGGATAAAGCTTATTTAGGACCTCAAATAATGTTAGGTAGAATTAAAATTCAAATCAGCATTGCCACATTTTCTAAAAGGAATGTCCTTAATAATAAAAATAATATAGCTGCATATTGCTTATTGGTAATGAAGAAAAACAGGAAATAAAAAAATCTAAGTGAAGCTATTTGGAAAAATATTTTTGCCTCCTGTATATTCTTGACTTCCCTAGTTACACCACATTATATAATAGATTTAGTAAGTTACGTAGTTTTATAGGACTGTTCATCATGCACTATAAGCCTAGACATTTCCTTTGATCCATTTTCAATTCTAAGGCATAAACTGATGGACTGGAAAGTGATTTCTCCTTCCCCTTTGTTAAGGTATTGCACGTGCAGCCAATGAAGTTAGGATCTAATCTGACTCCTTAAAAAAAAGTGAAAAGGCTCATCAATTTTAACGATTGTAAGACTGGAACCTTCCAGTGCAGTATCGAGTATCTCTGTTAGTGTGAGAACACTTTATAAGACAGGTAAAAATCCTGACACTGGTCCATGTACTAAGACCTCGGTGCCAGTCCCAAACATGAATAATTCCGTTGCTGAACAGCATTTCTACACAAGTTATGTTATCAACGTGCATCATTTTAATGCTACAGAAAACAGCAGGGGGGAAGCCTATATATGAGAGACATTAATTTTTTTGCAAGATAGTCTCATTAAAAAATAGAAGTATATAATAAAATAAGGTTGTATAGTGAAACTGATGCCCAAATTACTCTCAGACTGAAGGTCCTACCAAACAGGACACCCCACTAACCGCATGTCTTTCTGCTGCAAAATGCCTCACTGAAACCAATGGTGCAGCCTTTCCTCCCAGTTTGAAAAAGAATTTGAGCAGTATAAAACATGACTTGATAATACTGTATATTAAGATGGAATAAAAAGTAAAACAAGTTACCAAAATTGGTGCAAATGACTCCTCAGAATGCGTGTAGGCACATACTCAGTTAGGAGAAGCCTGCTTTCCTTCAGTTTATCCTTTTACAAATGGAACAAGAAAGGAAATAGCAAAGTCCCACCATACATAAACCCCACCTAGCACCTCTGTAGATTGCACCTGGTATGAAAACGCTGGGCCCTGCCCATAGGACAGCAAGAGGTAGAAAGAAGTATCAGTGTTTTGCCCACAGCAAACGTTCTGGGAGGGCAGGGGTCTAACCCACTTTCCCTCCTGTTGGCGCTGCCCAACATGGCATACACACTCAGCATCATGGGGCATAGTGATCGATGATTTCCTCCCTACACTGCAGCTGGTTCACTCTCAGGCTGGACCGGAAAGACCATTTCACATGGTGCAAGGTAGCCCGTGCCAAATGTGTTATGCCACTAGAAAAGCACAGCAGAGGGGCCAGAGCATCTGCTTTGCAACATACATACCGTATGGCTTAAATTCAGCGCACTTGAGCTCTTTAGGCTTCCTCCTCTGGTTTACAGGAGGCTTTGAGTTGTGCTGGTTATTATGTATCTTGAGAACCAAGCCCCAGAATCTGCACAAACATTTCCCATTACCTTCAGTCCTGTCTCAAGTCCAGCTCAGACAGAAAGAAGAATTAGGGTGAAGAAATACAATAGAAAGAGCACCCAGGCTTTGAAAGAAGCAGCACCACTCACAAGGCACAGCAAATTTTCCTCACGTAATTACTTTTCTTTTATAGTTTTTTTTCTTTTCAATAAAACAAAGGATATGTGTTCAGCAAGAGTAATTAAATTTCATTTAATAAAACATTTAGGGGTTGATTTTGAAGGGGAAAGAAAAGAAACATGGGAAGAATGAAACACCAGCTGTTTTTGCAGCTGTCAAAGGTAAAGTCAAACACATAATAGAAGCTCAACATTTTTCAAAGCCCCATCCTACCGGGAGCTCCAGACCCCCGCGACTCATGCCCACCGTCTCCCACAGCCATGCAGTATTTGTCACTGACTGTGCTCAAGTTTTCGTCTGCTGACAGACCTGGAACGAAGCTGCGCTCCCCAAAAGCAAGCTACAAATGCAAAGACAAAGAAATTGTATGTCACAGATCATCAGCCAATCTAATTATTTGGCTAAGACGATGTAACATTTCAGCAGGAAAACAGCATTTAATAGGCTGGCGTGAGCATTATAACCAGAAATAAAATGAGAATTCAAACAAATGCCACATATGGCTATAATCTTTAAATAACAAATAGCAATTTCAATAGTACAGGTAATTTGTCAAAATGTTATTACCTACATCAAAAATAAAGGAAGAAAAAGTAAAGTTATACTCCAGAATTGTACTTTTTGCAGGGTTCAAGCCTGGAAAAATCTGAAAGAATTGTGAATTAGTGGTCAAGTCATCACAAGAACTCTTGGAGTCAAGCAATAAGGAAGGGGCCAGAAAGGCTCAAGAAAGAAGCCAGCAGGAATCAAGCTCCTGAAACAATTTATCTAATTTATGCCATGTTCACATCCAAAACACCTATGGGAAAGAGGGCGGCAAAGATCCAGCCAGATGAATTGGGCTGGTGGCCAACTTTGTCCCACAGACCGTAGGTTAGGCATTCTCCCTCTAAACTACAGGAAAATACAATGTGAATCTACTCTTAGCTTCCCTGTTTTCAGGCCTAAAGACTGGATTTTACCCATAACTTCAATCTCTTGTGAGACACAGAGCAACTTCCTGATAAACCAGACGTTTCCTCAGCATTCCTTGGTACGCCATCCCCAGTTCTCTTACTGTAGTGATTGGGTTGAAGAGCTTCCTCTGGTCCCTGTCTTCTAAGGCTCTTTTGATTCTCTATTGCTGTCCCTCCTCTCTCTGATTTCTCAAGGTCAGATCTTACTCTGTAAGCAGTATGCAAATGAGTGATAACTTGAGAACAAAATAAAAAATCATGATTGAGTTCACAACAACAAAGTACCTAACTCTGAGATGGAGTCAGGCCCTGAGATTACAGACAGTAATAGGTCACAGAGAAGCTGGCTGGACAGTGGATGGAGGAGCTGCAAAAGGAGAAAGGGGAGCTGTGAAGGCAGCGGGGCACCTTGGTCTTGATTTTCTTAGCATGTAACACCCCAGTCTTCAGGGGAGTTACCCTCGACTTACACTTCTGCAAAAAAGAACTGAATCCGTTAGCACTGCCAAGTTCCAGCAAGCAAAGATTGATGAGGTGTTCAGAAGCAACAGCATTTTCATGTACAGTATCCAAGCAACCTGATAAGGAACACGGACTGTGCTGCTTTTAATACACAAAGATTGCAAAGGTAGGGAAGAAAAGGGTGAAAAAAAACTCCCAGAGAGGTTGGACTCCCACCTGAATTTTGAGCCTACTTCAGAGGAAATGATGTAGCCAATCTGATAAGATGTCACAAGATCAAAGTGTGAGGAACCCAAAAGAATACCTGAATTCATCTGATAAACACACGACAAACTCCAAAACGTAAACATCCACAACAATACAAAGGTAAGCAATCCCAATTCATTGTTTGTTTACAGAAAAAAGTTACATGTTTTATTCCCTATGTACGAGCATTACCAAGAAATTGTTTTCTGGAAGGCAAACACATTGAGGAGAAGAATCCACGAACTGAGAACTTGGAGACCAACCGATCTGAATCCTCAGAGGTTGGAGGACCCCAATCCCCTTCCCACCATTGTGGGCCATCACTGCAAGCACAGGACCGGCGTTCCTGGGCTCAAGTTCCATTCATTTGCTCTGCTCTTGTGTGTTCAGAAATTTCTATATGGATTATGGATACTTCATATTCATACAAAACATGAATACTTATATAGAGTGCAAAAAAGGGTGCTGTTCACATTCAAGATAAAAAACCACCTACTTTCAGATACTATTCTGTCAGGTTAATAGGACTTTATACAAATGCCTTCAAGTTCCTCATGGCAAATTAGAAATGTGCAGGTATGCACTTGTCTAGGTTTCCCACGCATCTTAAAATACCCGGTACTTTACTATTGCAAAACCGTGAGTTTGTCATTTCCCTTAAATCACCCCGGGCTTTTAGTGTCAATTCTCATTTTGCACAGCTGCAAATGACTCAGTTGTCATAGGAGACAGATATAGTCATGACTTCATTTACAAATGATTTATTTCTATAAAACACATAAAAATGATTTTGACCATATAGGTTTAGTATTCCAGTGATGCAGCTATGGAAATAAAGGAAAAGATCATAATTTCTCTGAGTAATGAAAAAGAGAATCTCTTTTTGTAAGAACAATTGATAAACTGTGTCTAGGCTTTCTCATATTTTTAAAGGTTTTAAATAATCACATTGTTGAAGGGGGTGGAGGCAAAGACCACTATGTCAGGTTGGACTTGCTATCCATCATGTCTGATGTCCCATGCAAAACAATCAATCCTTGGTGATTAAAAAGGAATTTCTCATCTTCTACCAAAACCAAACTAATCTTTAAGTCCTCCTGTAGGTCTCAGTGTGCTAAGCCAGCTGGGAAAAAGTTGTGTGCCACCTTTGAGATAACAGAACTAGATTAGACTTTGGACCATTTAAGTTACCTAAACACTTCACCCTGTTCACCCTGACCCTCGTAGTTAGTTCCAGTAACTTACAATTCTCCCATTTTCCCCTCATATCCTCCAGTTTCAAAAATATCACCTCTCTGGAGCTTATCAGCAGTTGCTGAATCTAAACATAACTTGAAAACAATGCAAAATGCGCTCTCTTTCTGTCTTGAAAGAACTTTCACATTTGTGCCAGTTTTGCTAATCCAGGAAATTTAGTCCCTGGTCTCAGACCTTTCAGGATCACTGTTACACAACACAGCCTGATGTCCCAAACTGTTACACTGCAGTGCGGTGTTCCTTCTTCAAATCCTCAAACCCACGTTATTTTTCTTAGGAGCTCAGCAGTTTACTGGTGGAAATCAGTAAGTAATTACTCATGTTCTAGTCTGCCAAAAGCTCATGGTGAAGACCTGGAAAATTTCCCAGCAGTGAAAACAAAAGCATTTCCCTTATAATACAGTGGAACATTTGTCACCAAGGCTCCTCATTTCCTCTAACCCGCTTTCAAGTTAAAAGGTGTCAGTTTGACACCATATGCAAAGCTGCTAGGTACCTAGATTGGAAGTTAGCACTTTTATTCCCTACAGACACAAGAAGTACACACGAAGGTTAGAACAGATGGTGAGAAGTCAGGAAACGTATGTTCTTATCTGGACACCTTGACACTAAAAAAAGAAAGACACCACCTTTCCTCTGTCTGTTGATACCAGTCTTTGTTTCGTATGGTTTTAAGTTTGGCAGAGAAGGAGAGTTCATTCTTCTTACTTTTGTGCTTTTCACCAAATAAACTGGTTCCACCTCTCGGGGGCAAACTCTGTGAGCCCTATGCCTCCTCTGCTGCTTTCTGTCATCCTTGGGAGGATGTCACAAGTAACCAGGGAAGGTGCTCTGCAGTTACATGCAGCACTGCATGGAACTCTTTAGCTGCTTTATAAAATTGTGAACGGCTAAAAATGGGAACAGAGGAACCAAAGATTTTACCAGTTATTGCTTTATGAGTTTTAACTGCTCAAACACCAATTTACAGAGAGGCCCAAAAGAGATATAAGCCTCCTAGTGGGACAGCAATAGTGCAGATAAGGAGGGTATATACCCTGTGCTATAAAATACAAAGAATTCAGAAACAAATATGAATTATAATTGTGAAAAAACCCCAAAATTTTCCATTTTTGTCAATCATAAATATTTTACCTTGAACAAGAAAAAAAATTTCAAAATAATTGTCTTTAAATTAAAAATTGTTATTCTTGATTGATCCATTATGGTCTGCTGTTCTTGTAAAAATTCAACATTCAACAATCAGTCGCTCAATCACTGTATGACTGATTCAAAAAGACATCACAGAACTTCACAGAAACCACAGCAGAATTGTTTCCGTTCTTTGTGCATTGGGGTCTGCACAGATTCTGCTTTTTACAATATACCAAAGCCCATGGTATATCACCCTTCCTCTCACCTACGGAAGGATAAAAAAGGGTAGTGTGATAATGATTATCATCCTAGGACATTGTCTCTAATTCCAATCTGTCTCTGTTTCAGAGTCAGGAGGCTGAAAGGCAAAGGTAGAAGTGTTAGACTTGACTCGCACAAGGATCAAACTGCAAAATGGCTTATTTTGGATGAAAAAAATGGGGAAGAAGAAAACTTCCATAAATTACTACAGCATTTCTGCTGACCATAATACACACTAAGAGCAAAAATATTTTTTGACTGCATAAGGGTTCACAGAAGCCTGATTCCATTTCCACAGTCCTCTTCCCAACATACAATAATGTTTCTTGGTATTTTAAACAATTAATTTCCCTTTGTGCCCTACTCAAATTTCAAATACCCTTAGACAAGTCAGAGCCTTTCCTTTGTCACTACTTAGTTGTTTTATAATTGCTTAATCTTTCCTTGTGATTTCATCCCAGCCAATCAGTAATTATTTTCCCCTAACTCCCTTTTCCTCAGGATGGATCATGAATGCTTGACAACCACACACAGCCATGCTTTAGAAACACTATAACAGCAATGACCTATTTACCAACTAAATATTAAGCTTCCTAATGGCCATAATGGCATTTCAAACGCAAAACTTTTTGGAAATATATAACTCATCTTAATGTCCCAAGTGGACAATTACTTGGGATACAGGAAGTTTTCTGCCACCCAGCCTGACTGCAAAGGCTTACAGACAATCAGCTCCTGCTTCCTGGATCTCAGCAAGCCATCAAGCCAACGACACTTCCCGACCTGTAGGTTTGGTGGTGAATTCTGTAATTCCAGGGATGTTTAAATGTACAAAACTGCAAAACTGCATTCCAAAGGCAGCTCTGCATTCTAGCTGGTTCTGCAAAATTTGAAGCCTTCCAGTGGACTAATTTCTGTTGGACAGGAGCCTACATTCACCAGGAACGTATTATCTGAAAAATGCTCTAAAGCCTAAATTCAGCAGGGTACAGTGCACTCCAAGGAAGAATACATCCCAAATCCTCACGACATGACTATTTGCCATGCTGGAGATGGCTGTGATGATACTGAAACTTGGGAAGGATTTCTTGTCTCTTTTTGCCACAGCTTCTAGGAAACTGCACACCTCTGACAGCAGTAATTGTGACTCATACACAGCCACTACAACCACAGGACAGAGATCAAAATGATTTGAAAGTCCCAAGATCTTTTAATTAGAATATATTTCTGTCCTGAAATGTAAATATCTCTAAAAATCACTTAATGGTTAAATTATCATCGCTGTCTTGTTTTTTGCACAATTACTCACAAGTATGTGTTACGCATCCCTAGCCGGAGGAAAAAATCTATTGATCACGTTTTGCTGTTACTACAACATGAGTAGCTGTGACATTTCATTCACAGTTGTACGAAAACAGACTTTGTGATCATGAGGACTTCCGAGTACAAGCTGGTTAATAATCTTAAAAAATACATGAAAAAAAGGGACTAGACATTTCTTAACCAAAAATAAGTTTCTGTATGAAGGGTGTTCTACCTGCATTCAAGAATATTTTGACTAGTTTAAACCCAAATGAATTGTTCACAATATTTTTTGAGGATTGATTCCCTACAAAAAGTATGGCTTTCAATTTTTCATTGCTGCCTCTTGACAAACTGAAGGTAAACTAAAAGTATTCCCTTGGATGCATTAAGGTAGAGCATGATTCTTTATGCTCCAGTTACTGGAAAGACCAGAGCAGTGGAAATAACCGAACTAAAAAATTCTATGAAATATACAGTTCCTTTAGCTCCGTAACCTAGATGGCTTCTCTGAAATCGCTAGCTTCAAAAGCTTCAAAAATCCTAAGAAGAATATAAGATGATACTCAGAGAGGACCGTGTCTTAACAGGCTGCAGGGGAGCTATTATGCACAAGTCTTTTTGCAAGCTTAACTATTTGACAGGTACATTCTTAATGCCTACCTCTAAGAAAAGAGCTTATTGCACAGAAACAAAATAGACACCAAACCCAAAAGCCCAAAAAATATAGAAGATAAGAATTAAAAAAAAAAAAATGTTGGTATTCACTACGGAAGAGACACAATCCTTACTGAACACTGGTCATGCAAACAGGCATGTTATAGCAAAAAGCGGTTTGTGGGGCACTTCCTCATCTCCCGTTTATTTCTGCCATACATGACAATGCCTATCTGAATTGCCCTTTCCAGTCTACATGTTGCAACAGTTACTGTTTTATCTTGAATCCACTGTTTAGAGAATATCTGCCAGGAATAATACAGATCTGTAAATAACTCATTGTTCTTTTTTCAGCCACTGAGACACTTAAAAAAAAAATAACTAGAAATTGTACTTAATACAGAAGAGCGAAAAATCACTCCTCTGTGGAGTAAAGGGATGGCAGAGTTTACATGAGGCATAAAGGTAAATGTCAAGCAGGCAGAAAAATAGTACATTTGGACTTACTGGGACAAAAAACTACTATTGCACTTGAAAAGCTGCCTGTCAGTATATAAGCGGGACAAGGATTTAGGGTATATACCGATAATAAAATTGAACAAGAGCTGAGGGTGAACACAGACTATGAGCTGATCAAGAGTGTGCAGCAATATCCAGACAAGCAGCCAGCCATGATTCTGGGCTGCGTGGGCAAAACCCACTACCACTAGGCAGACACGTGAATCCTGCTCTACATGACCCAGATCTGACAAGACTGACAATATCATATCATACCATCGTTGCCACTGCTTCCCCAGCACAACAGTGAGACAGAGAAAGGTTTCCTAAAATTAACAACAGAAATGAATGAAGGGTTAATTCCTCTTGGAGTGGAACATGAAGAGACACACGCATCAGGAACTAACGCTTATCAAATAAAATAAATGTATTGAGCAGCTACAAAATGGTTACTACAGGCATAACACAGCTCAGCTGTGCTAAACTTAAAGGCTCGGTTTTTCAAAGAGCTGTGCGGGTTTATGATGTGCTAGGAGAATGCTGACAGGCAACTGAAAGACATGTATCGTGTGCCTTATATATGCCCTGCGTATAATATCACACCTCAATTGCAATGAAGAAAGATTAAGTGCACTAAATACATACAGCCTGACAAAGTGAAGGCTGAAAAGCAACAAAACAAGACTGCATAAATTATTTACAATAGAATAAACACCACCGTGGAGAAAAAATTATTTGAATATAAATAGCAATAATGGAATGAGAACAAATGCATATTTGAAATATCAGGTAAAATTTTGAAAGCAATAAAAATATGGTTTCTGGGGAAGGAGCTGAAACACGGTCACTTTGGTCTTACTGAACCAGACTAAGAAAAACTCTTGGAAACACATACTGATAAAGTAATTCTCTTACTGGATATTCCAGAAGATCTTTCCTACCTTTAACTCCCCTCAGTCTGTGACTCTTCGCATTCATGAAAAAGAATTACAAAACCCTCCAATCTCAAAACCCAGAACACGTGCATGAAATACAGAGGGGAAAAGGAATCACTTTAAAATTGGACTTCAATTCTTGGCACGTAAGTTCGGGTGGTTTAGAAAGAAATTTTATTTTATGTTTCTTTTAGCGATGTTGTTTCATTAGTATGTGGCATAAATAAGGTACTCCTAAGACTAATATGCATCATGCCTAAAGTTAATAAAAATAGATATGAATGAAACTGGAAAAAACCCCAATCATTTCTTATGCACCCAGGCACCAAAGGAGCATCTGTTAATGCTCTTTCCCAATAGAGTATCAGGTCATAACAGCAAACAGCTGCAGCTACTAATACATCCTGTATCATAAATAGGAATAGAGTATCTCAATTTCTCTTAAGAAATTAAATCTCTCTATATATACTTATATATTAAGTACCATATATAAGCATATAGTGTTATTATATTGTCAAAAAGTATTATATATTGCGAAAATCTACAGGAACTCTAATTAACAATAAGTTTACCAATACAATGAACTAGTGACCTGTAATATACAAAGCAAGTTTGTGGTATCACAATCATGATTTTTCAGAAATCAAAAGGCACTAAGTAATACTAACTTCTGAGTAGATTCAACAACTTTTTACAATGCAATAGCATTTTGTTCCTTTTGCAGAGCAGGAAACAGAGCTAGAGGCATAAAATGGCTTCCTGAAAGTATTTGACCAGACCTGTAGTAAACCAAAGATGCACTATGCACAAGCAGTGCTCCTACTGTTAGCCACAACGAAAAGGCCAAAGACTGAAGAGGAATGAAAATTATCACTGTCAATTGTAAGGAAAACATAGAGAGGGAAAGTACGGTGAAGTTGCTGCAGACTAGAGCGGGTCAGAACATGCTGCTCTTTTCAAGCCATGCTGTTCAGAAGGCTGTTGCAAAAGAGGAAAATTTTCACATATAACAGCCTTTGGGAGACTAGATGTAGGGCTTTAAGTCCCTTTTTGGCCTGACTTATTATGAATCACACAGAGCTTAATCTTCTCTGCACCCCCAACTCAAAAAAGGTTTTACTAAACAGATTTTTTGCAACCATACCATTCAAAACAATGTTCAACAGCTTCTGTTTTCATTTCAAGGAAAAAGAAATGGATATTAAAAAAAAAATCAAAAGTATTTAAAAAGGAAACACGATTGTTATCCTGGTCCCCGATCAGACTAAGATCTTCAGACCTGCTACATGAAATTTTGGGTGCTTGATTTCCCCCTAAGTGGCTTGAAAATCCCGCTTTGTTTACAGTTATAAATCTGTCACCTTTCATAAACACTAAATTCACTTTAAAAATAAGTAATTATAAAGAATGTTGTAACAAGACAGACAACAATATGTCCCACATGTCATAAAAACTGATCCGCCAATTTTTAAACAGCATGGACAGGCATGAGCCAAAATGTCCGTTTAAAATATTCTACTGCAGTTCCATATCTCTCTCAGAGACAAACTCCTCATCCCCAAGACCCTTTCATGAAAAAAGTCCTTTTCTGAGAACCTGCCTTGCAGCAGGAGCACTGAATAGGATTCAGAGGAAGATATTTTGCACATGGTGATACCTGTGATCATTTTGTCTTTTTGCAAAGGTAAAGTTAAGTTTAAGAGAATGAATTCCAAGTCTAATACCAAAATTTATTCTCTCTGTACAGCGCATGAGGGGATTCTCTTTTGTCATATTACCTCTAAGAGGCCTTCCTGTGTAAATAAATAACAACTAGAAACATTCCCCCTATGTGCTTTGTGTTTATATACTTGTGAAAGAAGGTTACTGACTACATGAATATCCAGACTCTTCAGGTAACTTACTATGTGTCAAATGCTTTGACAAGCCTATTGCTCCTGTCATCAGAATAGTAAGTTTACACTCTTTATGACTCCATTCAAAGAAATTCACGCTTTATCAGGAGGAAGGAAGTGGACTTGCCCAGTTTAACCCTACAGTTAGAGCCCTGACCATTGAATCTCAGGCTGTCCAAACGCCTTTGGATCCACAATAATTCCTGTTGTCCACAATAATAGGTTGGGGGTTTTTTATTATTAGCACATAAAAAACATATTATTCTGGGTGTTCCCATTATGCTATATTTGTCATTTATACCTATATTTATACCAATCGTTTCTGTTACCGCTGCTTAAAATAACATGTGCTACAGAGCCAAAAAAACACCTACATTTTCACTTAAACTAGTGCTCCACATCTTCAGTTTCCCTGAGGATGCAGGACAAAGTAATAAGCTTGTTCCCTTTCATTAATGATTATCAAACCTTTCAATTGCATTTATTGCAGCTTCTGCATTTTTAAACACATTGAAATACTGACTCTGCAGTGCAGCCCACAGCTGCTTACAGGAAAGCAGGGTTACATCTGAAGCAGAAAACAAGGGTAATCTTCTCCACCTTAACCTCTATGGAGAAGCCAGAAGCAAGTAGGGTTCTCAAAAAAAGGAGGTCAGAATCATCAATTATGCCACCAAAAGGCAGTATAAAAATACATAAAAAAACAGTTACTGTAACACCGTGGGGAGGGAACCATGAAAATAATTGCACGGCTCTGGCCTGTGTTCTTTTGTCAATGAATATCCTCAAATGGTCCCAAGAAATGAAGCAGAAAAAAACCTTAGAGGAATATAACACTCATTAAGCAACTCCATATTCAGTAGTGAGCGAGGGGCTGTCGCAAGTGAATTGCTCTTTGTATTCACTCTTGGGACATTCACCACCTGTTCATTTCCTCCTCCTTTAAGCCTGAGGAAGGCTTGGAGTCACTATAAAAGCAGCAGCCTACTGGTATTACAGCCTGCAGCCGCACAACCTCAAGCTGTGATCCCATAAACGGTGCAGGGTGAGGCTGGGTCGCTCTGCGGGCAGGCCATGGGGAGGGAACCCCCCCCATCGGCACACGATGCTCACTGAGGCGCTGCAGAAGAGATGCACAGCAGCCAGGCCGTGGGGACGGGTACCCCTGAACACTCCCAACTGCCCCCTGCAAAACGGGATATTACCAGCCAGTACCCAGCTGGCACTAACGTCTCCTTTGTGCAGCCATCACCAAATGTGTCCGTGAAGCCATGGCTAATGGGCAGGCACAGGACCCCTCACGAACAGGCCTCAGCTGTCCCTTGGTGTTTTTCAGAGGGAAAGAGACAAGACACTCGGCTGCCTGTGAGCCCAGCTAACTGCGCACTCCTGCTTCCAGGTGGTTTTTACCGATTGCTTTCCTTGTTTCCCAGGGCCTGCTCGGCACTGGTAAACACCTCTGCTTCCATGTCTGCTCGTTCTACCCCGTTCCTCACACGCGACACAGCAGCCGGCACACCCCATTGGGAGGAACAGTGTACGTACCGAAAAGCTTCTCCATTTCTTTCAGGCCGCTTGGCTTAATAAGAGACACAACCGCTCTGAAAACCTTGTCTCCCCGATCCCCACACACGCTTCCCGCTTCCCAGTGGTAGCTCCTGCTGGATGTGGAGCCGCCTGTGAACACACACACAGCAACGTTGTCAGGGCCACACAGGGCGGTCGCCTTCCCCGTCAGCCGGGCCCTGGCGGCTACACCCAGCTCCAGCCTCCCCCCAGCCAAGGGCTCTAGGCAGGAACGAGTCCGCCCAGGCTGAGGCAGGGCTCGGCACACGTGTAACCAGGGTGCCCGCAGAAGGCAGCAGCTCCTCACCTGGCTTTTCCTCAGGCAGGACCTGCTGAGGGGGGTGCTCAGGGGGAGGTGGTGGCAGCCCCTCTCCCGGGTAAGGGCCATGGCCGCCGCCCTGAAGTGGAGGCATGCAGCAAACAGCTGCCACGGCCCGCCGAGGCGATGGTGGCAGCCCAGGCCACGCTCCCCACCACCGTGTGCGCACCCATCGCTGGCAGAGTGGCACTCATCACCTCGCCCGGGGCCGGGGCCACCTCCTGCCATTAGCACAGCTGCCCTGGCATGTTAAGGCCTGATGACTGACAAGATGGCGGCTGGCGGGCTGCCTGTGGCATGGAGGTAGGTGGGTCTGCTGGGCTGGGGGGTCAGCAGGGCCTGGGGGCAGCCGGAAACGCTGGTCTGGCTTGAGGCCTGTGGAAGTAGGGTGAGAGAGGGGTAGGCGGTGGGGCACGGAGCGGCGCTGCCGAGGCTATGGAGGGAAAAGCCCGGGCGCTGCGGTGTGTGCCCCTCTGAGGGGACGCAGCCGGGTGCTTGGTGTCCTCAGCTGGTGATCGCTGGAGCTGGCGTGCTGCGTGGCGGCATTGCTGTGTGCCTCCCAGTTTACTCTGTCCTATTTGATATGCCTTATGTTTAGAAAAGTAGTAGGAGTGGGAGCAAATAAAAATCCCTGCACCCACAGCAGCAGAACAGCACGGGTGCTGGGATACCTTCGTGTGTGGAAGCACAAATAGCTGCTGCCTTACAGGAAACACTTTAGCTCATCCAAATGCTAACTAGCTTTTCTGGACTGTGAGTTTTGGTAGCTTTTAGGATCGAAAGTCTCAGTTTAGACATTAGCAATTTATTTTTGTTGGAAGAGACGCCACTCTCTTTCACAAGAAAATATTTTGTGCTTGACGACCATTCAGGAATGAAAGTGCTGTCTTTATACTGTCAACGTTATCATCTTTTTTGTGCGTGTGTTGCTCTGCCTTTTGCTTTTTTCCCTGTCGCACATTGTTATTCCCTCTGCCTTTCAGTATCTCCCCTGAGCAGCAGGCAGCAGACCTGGAGCAGAGGGGGAAGGCTGAGAGCTGGAGCTCTGCTCCGAGGAACGGCCTCTTCTCCTCGGCTGGCAATGGCTTACAGCAGGGCACCCTGAAATAGGGTGTTATCACCTTTTGTGAAAGATTGTCTCCGATGTCTTTAACTGTGTTTTTTGCAGCTTGTTAGTTTTCCTTGTAAGATTACAGAGTACCTGGGGGGCCTGGATAACCTCACTGCTTATTGCACTCCCTCCAGTGTCTCAAGAAGCAGTGGGAAGCCTGTGATACTATTGTCCCTACTTGTTCTTCATGTGCCCTTGATACACACATCTCTGTTTTTGCTAGGAAGGATATGGTCCCTAGTAAGTTTTTTTAAAAAATAACACCCAAAAAAGATATCTTGTGAGGGGGAGTGGGTTATGTCCGGGGTTTTTTCTTCCTTCTCTCTGACTCTGATGGGCAGGGAAATGGCTTTCTATTGGTTGCAAAGGGAACCTGCTTCATCTTGTGGGATGAAGCTGGATAATCAAGCTTTAAATTAGACTAGAATTAGGGAGTTGACCTTCTTTGAGAAAACATAAAGGAAGACCACAGCACCTAAATTTCCTGGGTTGGAAGAAATTTCCTTATGTAAAGGTCTCTGTAAGGGAACATGTCTCCCAAGCCTCTTGGGAGTACAAACTTTTGCACTGCATCCACATCCCTTACAGTGACTTCCCTGGAAGGATCCAAGATAGCTATTCCTATGCTCTTAATTCAGCTAAGTGCTTAAACAAACTGTTTCTGATCCTGTATTTATCATACTGACCTGAGGCTTTCATGGAGATGCTAAGTGAAAACATTGCCAGTTTTCTACACTGTGCTCCTTTTTCATTAGTTCTGAACACCATGCTGTCTCTTGCCTCAGGTCTGTGAATTACTCATTGTAAACACCATTTTTCTGTCCATTTTCTTCTCCCTTTGGTGCCCCACCCTTCTTCTCTCCGGTATTTCTCAAAGACTGTGCTGCTGTGTTACTGCATTTTATAAAAGACAGCAGTAGTGGTTGCTGTTTGAAATACCAGGTAAACCTTAAAGAAAGGGGACCGAAAATCCAGACGGAAGTAAGACACCAAATCTGTTTGCTGTAGGTCACACAGGTTTAATGAGGAAATTGTCCCTCCAATACAAAAAGATAGAGCAGAAGTGTACCATCTGGAAGGTGACATGCTGCTGAGCGTGCATTTCTGCATTACATTTAAATGGGAGCAGGAGGGAAATGCCGAAACGCACTATTTGGGGAGCAGCAGGGAGCCCAGTCCTCCCACCTCTCCAGATGCAGAGCTCCCTCTGGGAGCTGATGAGGAAGCATCTTGGAGAGCAGATCCTAACTGTGTGAATTCCTTTTTTCTGCCTTTTCTCTGACTTCACTATTTGGAAATTTCTGTTACTGCTTTTCATGCTGTGTCATAGACTTAGTGTCATGTCAAGGCCAAGTTCTCAGTCTTGGGAGGCTACCATCAGAAACAAGTGTGAAAAGAAGGTGAAAGCCTGGGGAGGGTGAGAACATCAGAGGTGCTTTCTGTGGTTCATCTGTGTTGCCTTTGTATTTATGAACACACCCATACTTTTTCTTTAAACCTGTAGCACGAGGTGTGCAGGTTTGATGTGGGAGGAAGTGAGACTGAAATTTTGTAGTGCAAAAGAGGAACTCTGAGATCCCAGAGGATGCTGTTTTCAAACTTTTGCTTTGTAAACTTGATGTCTATGAAGCTGAGCACCAGGAACCTTCTCAATTCTTGTTGAATCATAAGTGTTCCTCAAAAAAAAAAAAAAAAAAGGGGTGAGCTGAACACTTTTTGTTATTGGAAAAATATCAGGAAAAAAAGAGGCTAGTTGGCAGTATTGTTCCATGGCTTTCCTGAATGTTAAATTGCCTTAAAGAGGATCTATGGATTAGAGTTCTCGGAGTACAGTCCATACCACTGGAGGAAATTTCTGCGGAGTAGTTTAAGGTGGGTTTTTTAAATTACTGAGTTTTTTTCTGGCTCTTGAGGAATGGGGACAAGAAACAGGGAAGGAAAAGGTCAGGAGTGTGAGGTCTCAAATGCGAAGTGTGAACTAGCTATAAAAATCATAAACAGAAGAAATGTGTGCACAGAAAATAGAGACTTAAAGATGAGGATGGTGAATTTGAATGAGCTAGGAAGAGAGTCTAAAATTCAAGTCAGAGTTTCAAGGAGAGGCTTGGTAGCCAAAGAGTTCAACCTTTTTTTCTTTTTTTTTCTTTTTTCTTTTTTTTTTTTTTGAGGAGCTGCAACACAATGATAGAAAGGCAAAGGGCTTAGGAGCAAAGCTTTGGCTGTTGGGCTGCAGTCTGCCATTTTCTGTGTGGTGCCGTTACTGTCGGCATAATTTTGTTGTTCAGTAGCTCACCTTGGGATGCATTATGGATAAATGAAAATGAAGAGCTGGAGTTAAGAATTGAAAAGACCTTTGTTTCCTCAGAGACCAGCCTTTAAAGGTTGATGAGATTGGAGCCAAAGGCAGGACATAGGCAGGACCTGTGAAGCCAATACAGCTGTCGACTGCATTTGTAACAGCAAAAGAATTAATTTCACTGGGTGGAATTGGCAGTTGTTCTCTCCAGTAAATTGCAAGTCATTGAAATATTTTGGTAGTGCAGCCAAATTTATTTTTGGCACATGTTGCATATTTCTTCTGCAGTTTCTATTTTCCTTTCATGTTTGTACTGAGTTTCAAATGAGAAAACTAGTGTTCACTCTGAAGGAATAAAATTATTCAACAACATCTTCTAATTAATAAGCGACTAACCGTACTGTATTAACCTTAAAGTATACTTCCTGTGGATGGCATGCTGATGCAGTGTACTGTAATTGGTAATATATGGATTCATCAGACTGCACTGACCCTTACAAGTTATCTAGCCATGTCTATCAGTACAAAATGAAAAATAAATCTTGCAAGAGGAACCCTTTTTCAGAGTTCAAGTGCTGAATATGCTGTAGAGAGATATATATGTATTTATAAAAAAGCCTTGCATTGATCAATAGTTTTTTCTTTGTTTATATAGTGCTTCCTCTTAAACTAGTTTCAGGAATATAACATTATTAACACGTGAAATGTGCAATGTTTTCTGTTGGACTCTTGCAGCTCTCTGAGTATGTGGAAATACTTGACCTTTGTAGAGTAATAAGCTTATTCTTTTCCAACTGACAGATAAATAGTGAAGTGAAACTCAGGAATCCCTTGGTCACTGGAGTTTTCTCCTGGTGTTTTAAAGCCTGGAGGGGTGGGGTGAATCTCTGCCCTGTGCTACTTTCATTTTTTCACTTTGTTTGTGAGTTGGCATCCTTAGAGTTTCATCTCTTCCTGTTTGAAGAGTTTGCCAGTCTGTGTTACTGTTCCTGAATCCACTGTGAGTTACCCTCCCTGAAGCCCAGTGACTGGAAGGTTGGAAATTGCTTACAGGCACCTGGCAGCTCACAGTAAGAAGTGCTGCATTCCAGATCTGCATTTTGAACTTTTTCCTTTTTAGACAGATGTCATGGACTGACATAGTTAGTTTGAGATGAGTCAAATGCTAGTTTCACACTTCATTCACTCTGATCCTCTACTGGATCCTTTTCAAGTTTATACAGTCTTCCCCGGATTTTTGCTGCCCGGTTAGCCTCTCTGTTACCAGCTGTAGTTACAGAACTCTGCTTTGGGACTTCTGAGGAAACACACAAGATGTTGTATCCTTGAAGGCTGCATGAACTGACATAAACAGGGTGGTGTTATGAGCTCTACAAGCACTGTTTTTCCACTAGAGATGTAAATGACCCCTGTGCAATAGTTGACCTCTACCAGCACAGGAAATAACATCGTGTAACGTCTTTTTGTGTTTCCAAGGGATAGGATTGAGAATTTGAGGAGGTTTTTGCTAGGAAGGTATAGTTTTCTTAAATCTGGAACTGGAAATAGACCATTTCTTACAGTGTGACAAATATAGCAAGAATAGCAAGTCAGTACATTTCTATGTATCTGTGTATGTTACTTTAAATTGCATCTTGTTTTAAAGCCCTGTTTAAAGAAATATCAAAGTGTAATTTTCATCTTTTTTATTAGATGTGCACTCTTTTACATTACACAGCTGGTAAGTCTAGGGGAGAAGCATTCTTGTCCTCGTCAGAGACATTGGATAGGTATGTGAATACAGGAGTCATATTCTGCACAGATGCATATCAGTTTTGAAGTAACATATGCAGGCATCCTACTTGCAATGTGAAGGGGATATGTTAATCTCTAATGAATATGGCTCTAAGGCTGCAATTAAAACTCTGACTTGTGTTCATTTCTATTAACCGCTTCAGCTGTGCTGTTGTTGTTCCTAATAGGCAATAATACTTAAAATGACATTATGAAACCTGAAGCATGCTGCATTTGCAATTGTTTGCTTTAAAGTAAATTTTGCTTCATTTTAAGTGTCCAGCGTGATTATTTGGGAGTCACTGCTGATAATGAAATGCTTAGAGCTGTTATGAAATAGGAGTTAATCAGCTTTAAGGAACAGATTCATGGTGAGATAGTCAAATATTTTCCTATTCTGGCCAACTAAAGAAGTTTCATTTAGTGATAATGATCAAAAGAAGTATTTTGAAAAGATTCTTAAAGCAAATGAACTTGGAAAAAAGCAGCTGAGAAGTTGTTCATGTAAATTCTTTCATCTGTAAGGTTCAGAGCAACCTCTAGGTCAATCACTTTGCAGTAATTTGCAGAAATATAAATGCCTTAATTAAGCAAGTTTTAAATAAAAAGGGAAGCTAGAAATTGTTGGCTTTAATGCATTTATACATCTATGCTTTGCAGCAGTTGGGAGGGGAACTGTGTTAATCTCAAGAGTCAAAATGAGATTGCCATTATATCCTCAAAATTTCTGTAGCAATTTTCACAAATTCATCTGCTTTGTAACTGCTGCCACATGGTGTTAGCATAACTAGCTAACCTGATGGAAGCAGATACTCTTATCTGAGGCAATTTAATCAATCCTTATGATTGTTATCAAATATAATGTCTTCAAGGGGCTGCATATTAGCCCAGTTTGTACACTGATGGGCAAGCAATTGCCTAATGGAGTACATTGCATACATTTAGTAAGTGAAAGCAATGATCCCAGCTGGGACCAGGATGTAAGTCTTAGATGTTTCAGGTGAGTGCTTGTCTGTTAAATGAAGCCACTAAGAAATAATACTACAAAGTATACAACTAGCTACTGTTTACAACTTTTTTTACTTTAAAAGGTAAATACCCAATAGTACTGTTCTGCCCTGATTTTTTTGATTGCTAGACTATCTGAAATACCCTCCTTCTCAATTCTCCTACCCCCACAAAATGGTAAAGGTCCTGACGTAATTGTGGAGGATGTTTGAATCTAAAGTATGAGTGTAGATCTAGATACAAAAGTTCACAGAGCAGCAAGATGACCAGATAACCAGGCTGCTATTCTCATGATGTTTGGGAGAATATAAACAGAGGTGTTGTGGCTGAATGTGTTCTTGTAGAACAAACAATTCTCCTCCCTACTCCTCTCCCGAAGTTCAGAAGCAGCCTTTACTACAGATACAGGGATACGTAACAAGCATGGGCTATTGGACACAAACATTCACTGCCAGCTGGGCTACATACTTTCAATTGTTCATTGAAGTGCATTATTACAGGCAGCAAAGCAAATATTTGGACCTCTGCTGTGTTATCTCTGCAGTGAGGAGCCAGATCATCCTGTTTTATGGTCCTATTTGACTGCATGTATGCTAAAAACATCATTGGAAATGTAACAGACTGGGTCTTCTCAAAACCTGTAATGATGCTGAAGGGATGTATAACTCAGTAGCTACAGTGAAGTGTAAAATTCATCCTTTCCTATTCTGTTCATATAGGTCTAAATCACATTCCCTGATGTGAATATGCTTGAGATCCCTCCTGGTGTCTTTTTTTTAAAGGGGTCCATGAAGCTTCAAAATTTCAACATCTGTGTTGGCAGTCAGCATCGATTTACTTCCAGTCCAAATGCAGCTCCAGAACAGTGATTTATTTTTTCTATTAGGGGTGAGAGGGAGGAAGAGGAAATTGCACTGCTTTATGGCTTTGGTCAAAAGAGGCCTATGTTGTGCCCTAGACAGAGGGGGGGTCCTGTGCCTTTTCTTGGTTAGGTCTGTAACTGGCATAAGCCACAGAAGTGCTGTAGTTAACATAATTTCCAGTCATTTTTGATTTTCTGTCTTGAAAGACGTCTCATAAATGGGTTGAAAGGGGAAGGTTTTCAGTGTAAGGCTTGAGCTTGCCTCTCCCTGCTACGATACTTTCACCCCCTTGCAGTTCATGGCCTTCAGGCCTCCACCACAGCAGTGTCAAGCGATTAGGCAGTGGGAATGAGCCAAGTTTGTCCTCTTGTAAATCTCACATAATGCTTCTGGTTCTTGCCCAGTGAAAAAATCAAAGCTGTTTTTATGTTTGAGGCTTTTGCATGGATGCCAGTTTGACTTAACTGGTTATATACACAAATATAATTAATGGAGTTCTGTCTCAATTCAAGCAGTGTATACCCAGAGTTACTCTCCTCTGCAGAATCAAAATGATAGAAAATAAATGTAGTATTTCTTTTTGTGATTATCCCAGAATACGGTTTATAATTCTTGGAACTGCCAGCCCTGGCCTTACCACTTCATGTGACCTCACCGTCTGCTCAGGATTCTGTTGGTGAAGAACTGAGGCTAATTGGTGCTTAATATCAATCGAACAGTAACAATGAAGGAAAAGTCATTACTAAGGCTGATGTGAATTAGCAGTAAAGCTATTGTGGAAACAGCTATTATTGCTGTTTACTTGGTTGTCTGGACCATTGGCTTCTGATATAAAGTGGGCTATTTGTATAAAAGACCTATTTACAAGAATGGTAATTTCCCACACAACATTAAAAAGGGAACCAGTGAGCAATGATGACACATCTGCCAGATTCACCCAAGCTCGCACAGGTAATGCTGCATAAAAGAAAAAGAAGGCAGATTAATGATCAAATATAGAATGAGGAAAAACTGGGTAGGCAGCAGTACTGCTGAAAATACTCGTTAGCAGGCCACAAACCGAACATAAAGGTTCAGTACCATGCTGCTGCTTGAAAAAGGCAAACAAATTGCTCTTGGGTGAATGAATAGGATTGTCATATGCAAGACATTATTACAGTCCCGGGAGTTCTCTTTTGGGAGCTGTGTTTTGAGAAAGATGTAGACAAAAACTCTAGCTTTCTGTTTTATCATTTTTCTCTTTTAGATAATGCAAACTGTGAGGAGATGTTGAGGTGATTAATTTACAGTATGTGAAAGTTTGTTGTAAACAGAAGGATGACCTGTTATTCTCTTTCTCCCACTGAGAGCAGAGTAAGGAGCTGTTAGCGGAATTTTCAGGCTGGAGCAGGTTTCACAAGGAGATGGTCTGTTCTCCATCATGGGAAGCCTTTAGTGATAGGTTAAAACACCTGTGTGGGTTGGATTATGTATCCCTCTCTTGACTTGGAGCAGGGCAATGGATGACAGTTTTTCTAGGCTTATTTTCTGTGAATCATGTAGCACGCGGAATCTTTTAAAGTGATGATCTCAATGTCTAGCTGAAGTGTTTGTGCTGGTTTTCAAATCTTAGCTATAATTTTAGTCTATAATATTAGTCTATAATATATTATATATAATATAATATATTATAATATTAGTCTATAAGTAGACTTCAAGATTAAGAACCACCCTTGGTTTTGTCCCAAAGATTAGATCTCTTTGACATAAAACGAAAAAAACAGTCCAGATTTTGCATTATCTCAACTCTGATTTCTGGCTTCATTGCCTGAGCAGATGGGATCAGTCCCATCTCAGTATGCTGCAAGGAGAATAATGATGATTGCAACTCACTGTTGAGGTACTCCAAATATTTCTCATTCAGGGCTTAAATTAGTTTCAAATTGTTTGTAAAATTAGTGTGTGTTATGCTTATGTACAGCTGAAGGCATGTTGTTTGAATGAGCAAGAAGATTTGATGCCACGTATTTGTTGTTATTATGGGGTTTTTTTCTTCAACTCAGCAAATATGATTGGAATAAATCCTGTCCTGTTTAAATCTGGAAAGTACGCACACTGACTTTAGATGCATCAGGATTTCAAAGTCCCTTCCTCCCCCGTATAAATGTTAAAACCTTGAGAGATAATTTTAGCCCAAGGCACTTTTATTTTTTTTTTAAAGCTGGGAAGATCTATGAACTCCTGAAATAGCAAATTCTTTTAGTACTGATGACACAGTAATTGCACTAATATTGTTGCTGTGAAGTCTAAGATTTTTTTAGGAGAAAAGTTACAGAAAGTAAAAATACACAAATTCTAGTAAGTATTTTAACAGAAATAAGACAGTTTGTCAATTTTATCATGATAACTGAAATATAAGACTTCTGTTTTCTTCCTGAACAGAACTCTGCCACAATATCCAGAAATACTTCCCATTAATCATTTTGTTAAGGGTTTGCCAGCATGTAAATCTTGCCACGACTGGAAAAAATCAGTACGCAAAATGAAATGGAAATCAGAATCATGGCAATAGCAATATATGGTATGTTGAGCATTCAAAATGCTGAGCTATTGTCAAAGGTCTAAAAAGCAGGTTGGCCAGCAAATGAGCTGGTGTGCTAGGCTGCTGCCGAAGAGCGCTGACAAAAGTAGCTTGCTGCTTGATTAAATTGGTACAGCACAAAAATGGGTGGAGAACAGAAAAGCTGGTTTTTGTGTCTGCCTGCAGAGCCCAGATGCTCACCTCTTTTGTTGCACAGGGCTGTTAGCATGCTTTTGTATGGGGTGGTGACGGAACTGGGGAAGGCCACGGTGAGAGAATGGGAAGTGCCTGAGGGGAGTGATGCAGCCTCCGCTGTTCCATGGAGTAGGAGGAGATGTTACGGACCAAGCCCCTTCAAAAGCATGGCTTGAGTTGGATGTCTTTTTTTCTTTGGAAATACTGAGCACTGCACAACCACCAGAACCACCTTCTGGGTCAATAATTCACAATAATTAACAATCAAGGATCCGGTTGAGCAAAATACTGGAGTTTTTCCCTTGCCTCCCAATCCCTTCTAAATCATTACAGCCTTAAATGTTTGCTGAAACTCGTGTTGAATCTGGACAAAAGTACATCCTTTTAAGTATTCATCTATTTTTTTCATGGAGTGAGTTTTGCTTTGCTATGCTGCAGCTTATTGCAGTCCTTCCTAAATGATCAGTATAAGCTGTGAATGTCTCTCTGCTTTGGGTTTCTGCAGTGCCAAGCACAGCGCAGACACTGTATAAAATATTACACTTTGGATGACACTGGAAAGCGAATACTCTGCACGTGTGTGAACAGTGATTTTCACTTCTTCTCAGTAAACATTACATTTCATACATGCTTTGATATCTTAGTAGTAACCTCTTTGCAAAGTTCTATATGGAAATATATTCTGAAAGAATATTTGTATTTTCTTTGTCCTCTTACCTGATGATTTTTTGAGAGAAGAGGTAGAGTCCTAGTGCTTAGATTGTTATGGGAGATCAGGTGCCTAGCATGCCTTGTAGTGTTGGTGTTTGGAAGAGCTCATAAAATCTCTAGGTGCCTAAGTTTCCAGTTACAAGCTCAATGCTTAAGCAATTTCTGGGGTGGTGGCTAGTAAAACAGTAAGAAAGAGCAATCTGCAGAGTTTTTTAAAAAAAAAAAAAAAGAACCCAAAAAACAACTCACAACCAAACTACAAACCCACCTCATATCTGTCGTATCTGTTTTTCTAGTCAATACAAAAACTGGCCAGAACTTCTGTTGGTCTCGACCATGACCAAATTGGAAGTAACAGCTTGGTGTTGAAAGCATTTATATCTTATTACATGTCCCTTGAGTTGTGCAGTTCTTCTGCCATCAGGGTTTCACAGAAGCAAAACTTCCAAAGCAAATAAATAAATAAAATCCCAGCTGACAAGCTAATATAAATGGTATGAAACAGAAGGGTAAATGGGGAAAAAAAAGACTGATTTGACATAAACAAATTAGAGCTGTTGACAGTATTGGTGAATTTGAGAAGTGCAGTTCCATTAAATTCACAGATATGAATCCTGACAAATAACAAGCCATGGTAATTTATATAAACAAGGAAAGGAAATAATGAGTGGATGTGGAAATCTAACAAGAATTTGGTTGTTAGTACAGCACGAAACATTGTGGCAGTACAGCTAGTGAAAACTGAGAGCCCTTGCTGTGATGAGGCAGTGCTAATGTGCAGTGCCCCACTGGAAATGGTCACAATGCTGTGCCAGTGTGAGAAGGTTGGAGGAATGACTGCAGTTCTCTGCCTTTCGCACTTATTATATCAAAAATAGAAAGCACATTTAATCATCATGGTTAGATTGCAGTCACGTAAAAACTGAGTTCTCTTGGTGCTGTGCTGTAGACTAATGATTGGGTGCAGATGTCTCCAAGGCTAATTCAAACTAGCAGATCCCCTGCACCATACAAGCAGTAGGTCTGTGATTTGTTCATCGCCTGGAACTCCTTTTCATTCATCCGGCATTTTATCTGCTTTATGTTGAAGTTTCCATGCAGGTATGAAGTGTTTGTTCAGTGTGAATGGTCAATATCACATACAACCTACTGATTCCTGCCTGCGGCACTTCATGAAGTTCATATCCCTCTGTTCTTATTTTAGAAAGAGCTTTTTTTGGGGGGTTCTTAATGGAAAAACCCATTAAAAATTCAAAGCACTGTATTTATTTAGATAAAAGCTGTTAATTATAAATGTCCAGCCATATGACCATTAAGACTCACATTTAGTAGGATAAAGAGGGAATGAATATTTTAGGTAATAAAGAGCTGTTTTAGAAAATAGAAACTTTCTTGATGTTATGTTTCATGTCGGTTTAACAATGGAGTGGTGGTTGGTAGCCTGCAGTGATTCACACTAAAGAACTTCGTTTTCTTTTCTTTTATATTTTTAATGCCTTCCTATTGAAGAGAGTCTATTAAAAAAATAAAAAGCTACAAAAGAAATGCCTCAAGGAAAGCCAGATGGCTGAATATTGGCATCTGAAATCAAAATAAAATATTCAGCCATACATATGTGCCTTAAATACACTTAGCTGCAGTCCTTTGTTTATGAGCCAGACTCTCTTCTCTATTGCTTTTGCATTGGTAACTTTGAACTTGTTTTACATATGTTTTAGTAGATCAAAGCTGAGCAAAAATCTGGTTAAGGAAATTTTTGTGCCTATTGGTTCTAGCCCCAAATCAAAGATACAAGGTCAGGATTTGGCCAGATATAATACCCTGAAGTAGGTAGGTTATTTTGGACAGGAGAAGAAAAGAGTTTGTTTCTGTATTGGTACCTCAGTCTGGCGGGTTTGTTTTTAAAGCTCTGAATGTGGACAGGGATATTGTTAGAAACTTCTTTAACATGTCGCGGCGTTTCCTGATAACACTGCTGCTGTATATAGTTTTGCTCATACTGAAAATCATTCTACTTGATCTGTAGCGACGGTGTCCTTGTTGCCTGGATCCATGTTGTGCAAAATGAGCAACAGTTCAGGAAAGCATGTGTGTAGATAAGCAGACACCAACAACTGAAAAGCATAGTGGAGACATGAAAACTCAGTTGTTCCATAGAAGCCCAGCCAACTCCCGGAGCAATGTACAAAATTCCCTGCAGGTATCCAGCATTTTTGATCTGATATATAAAAGGATAACTGTTGTATTGTTACTGTGTTGCCAATCTCCTGCTTTGGTGGAAAAACTTCCTTTTAACGTATCCCTGTACTTTCTTCTTTTAATAGTCAGGACGCACATTTGAAGGCAGCGATTGAAGACTAGGGTAGCATCAATTACTGCCACTAAAAATGCAGGTTTGGAAAATGTGCCCATCAGATATTCGGTGTTGTGAACACTGCCTAAACAGATCCTGCCATTTCCTTTGTACTGTCTTGGTTCAAAAGGCCCTTGATAAAATTGTGTATGGTGTACGTTTCTCTGAATTGAGTGAGAAAGCTGAAGAGATTACAGTTTGTTCCAGTCAAACCTGTTTATTTCTTCCTATCTCTATCTCAGTTTGGAGATGTGGTTGTGAGCTCTGTTTTTGTGTAGTCCTAGCCTGGACTTGCTTGCAGAGTTACTCTGCTACTGTCAGAAACTCGTCACTCCTTCCTGTCTTGAGACTAGTAAATAGGTTTTAAGTACCAAACTGTTGATGCTTCAGATTCAAAATGTGGAAAGAAAATATATGGTGAAAATTAAAACTGGCGTGGGTTACTGTTGCATGTCCCTCTGCACAGTCTCTTTCGGGTTGTTTTACCACCCTCATCTTTTAGCCCATCTGCTCAAGAGTGTTATGAACTTTTGTGGCATGTGAGACAATGTAAATACCATTTTGGCAAGTCACTGTGTATCTAAGGAAGGCTGTGAGTGGGTGCAGCTCAGTACACCTTGCTCCTGTTGATGTAGAGAGCAAGAAAAGCATGATTAGAAATGAGATGTGGTGGGGGCTGGACTGGTGGCTTTCCATCAGGTCTTTACTGTCAGAGTTGCTGCCTACAGCAATATATTTTTAGAGCAGTTATATATTACAGCAATGCGAGATGCCGCTTTGTGTCTGAAGGAAGATCGAGAGAGTGAAAACTGGATTAAGGTTTATTGTAAAATTGTTAAATCTGTGTGAAGACATGCAAGATCTAATTCTTGTTCTTCAGTACAGGGATGATTCATAATTCTGAGAAAATACTAGGAAAGGAGGAGGCCCATCTAGCAGCTTTAGATTTATACTTCAAATAGATCAAGATTTTCAAAATTGAACAATTTTGAAACTACTTTTAAATCAGTACAAACAGAGTTTTCTCTAGCTCTTAGTTCTTAATCTGCTGTCAGTTGTCTCACCCAGCAGCAGTAGCCAGCAGAGATTTCCAGAAGTGCTCTGTAGACATGAAAGTTCAGAGTCTAAGTTTGTGTCTGACACCTGACCAACAGAAACAACTAGCACAAGGTCAGACATCTGACCTACAGAAAACCTAAGCCAAGTTTGAAATATTAATGAATAGCAGAATTATAGATTAATAGACTCAAAAATATTTTAAGAGTGTTCAAATATTGGTAGTGTTTAGTAACTGTGACTTAGTTCAGCCACTAAACGTTTTGATCTATTCTGGTTACTCAAAACCTCCAGCTGCAGAAGCCATGTACAATTCCTGAAATATATAAAAAAAAAAAAGAAAAAGACTGGAGTCTTCTGCTGGGACAACAGAACATAACTTAAAAGCTGCTCTTAGAGATGTTACCACAGGTTAGGGAAACTGTACTACACAGACGTTCCATAGGTAATTAATTAGGTGCCCTCTGAGCAACTCTACTCCAAATAATGAACAACAACTGTTTGTCCAAGGAATCTGAATCCCCTTGGGTGAAGGCAGTGATTTGGGATAATTTTATCCCACAGATACGATCTTGTTGCTGGGATGGCAAGTTACAGTTCTGAAGGGCCTTTCTTGAATCCAGTTAAAAGCAACTGTCTGATCTGAGATGAGCTCAGAGTAGATTAATTTCTGTAGTAATCATTATAGTCCTAATGTTAGCAGTGATCATACTACCCTTCATCATGAGTGCTTTTACTCTGCATGAGGTGTAGCACAGTGTCTGTGCTAGCAGCCTCATCCTTTACTCTATCCCTTTTGATTTAAGAATTTCCCTGAGGGACCTGATGGAAGAGGAGTTCTTCCTACCTAGTCTATCACAAAAAACCTGACAAAACCTGAGTTCAACAGAGAAACACCCTCGCTTTCCTAGTGGTAGCCTTTCTTTCTTCCAAGCACCTGCGACTTGTTCCACATGAGTGAGAAATCTCTAGGAAATTGGTGGTTGTTAAAGAGTATCTCACTGTTCCTTAGGGTTTTGTGTGTTGTACAGGTCATGTGGAACATGTAGTTAAGGCAATGAGTGGGTCTCCTTGAGGGCTGGGCAAGGTGGTTGGACTCAGAACAAAACTCTTAAGATGGGGCTCCCATCCCCTATGCGCATGATAGAAGATGCTTTGCTTCCTGCAGAGGAGAGGGACATGTGTCACATCGCTATTAGGATTCCTGTGAGATAATTGCGTATACCTGTAGGCCTACAAGGGGGTTTAAGACATTATAATGGATATTCAAATCACATATTATTGTTCAGAGGGAAGCAAGCTTAGTGGGAAATCCATAGCAGGGAAAGGATTTCTGTGCTCTTCAGGTGAATCAACGCAATCATGATCCATACAAGTTGATTTGGGCCAGTCACTTTAGACTGCTTACTGTGCTTATGGGGCAGAGTATGGTGGTAATTCCACATCAAACACAAGTGTCTGTATATCATCCCATGTATTGCTTTTTAAGTGTCTAGTAGTAGTACTTGAGTACATCACACTGACCAGCAGTTGAGTAAAAGGGGCTTTCTTGAGTTGGCTCTTAGTATTTCTGCATGAATCCATCATGTAACTCTCAGTTAATTCCCACTGCTCAGGTTTAATGTAGATGCAGAGATTTTTGCTGCATTCCTCCATTTGTTGAGACCATTTTTGGGGAATCCTCTTATATCCTCATTTATATTTGTAAAACCCTTCCACTTTAGCAGATGGAAATGTATTCAGTGACTCTATCTTATTTAATGTGAAAGTCAGTCTATTTCACAGCATGTGTCCCTTATTTGGAATGACATCTTTGTAACCATAAAAATTGGGCACTGGACACATAATCTGCACTGGTTATGTTAACCTTTGTCGCACTGACATTCATCAGCTAGAGATCAGGAAACAGTCAAGTCTGTTTTGAATCCTTTTTGTCACCCTCCCAGTTAATCTGTTTTGAATTGTACAGCAACAACATTTACTGTTTAAAGAAAAATCCTTTAGCCCATGTCTGTCTTTATTGCCTTTTTTTTTCTCCTCCCTTGAAGCTATTTGCAATTAAACCTCACTAAAATATGAAGCATCAGAAATGTCAAACTATCTTGGCAATGAAGAGGCATGAAACAGATGAATAATGAGAAGCAGAAGATAAGAAGCAGTAATGCCAGTTTCATTCTGGAGTGCCTATTCTGGCAGAGAGTTCACATCACCTTTTACTGTTTCACATCCTATTTATGAGTCACAGGAATGATTAAGAAAAAAAAAATCCCACCAAAGAACAATCCTGAGATTTGTTTAAATTATGGAAATGAGAAACTTCAAGGCCTCTCTTGCTAAAGATTAAGAAGTATCTATTTGAGATTGCATTGCCAGTGCAGTTTAAATTAGAGAAGTGTGGGGATAAAGGAAGGAGAGGGGGACACTCTTATGTGTTTTTCTTGGATGTGCCCATTTTGAGTAGCGTGTGAATATAGCTGACACAACATCATAAGCTGCTTCCTTTTTATTTCTTTCCAGATACTGGCCTGGGACTATTCTGTGTTCATGGATAATGTACATTTGTCATAAATATAAAAGCAAAGCTCAGTGAGCAATGAGCACAAGATCACAGGAGTCTGGAGACTTCCCATTCAGCTGTCTTTGCCCTTGTATTATTTCTCTATGTGAGAAAAGTGTGTTGGAGTGATAAAGCTCAGTGGACCTGTTTCTCTTCTTGTTTACAGGAGTTTTATAAGGATGTCTCTCCTTTGCTTTCAGTGAAATTTGCTTTTCATTCTCATGACTGTGAAAAATTTGAGTCCTGTGGTGTTTGGCAACGTATAAAGGCTCAAAAAATTCTCTCTGTTTTGTCTAGATGACAAAGATCCTAGCCACTATTTTGAGGGTGCTCCTACACATGAACATGTGGCGTTAATATTTTGTGCTATTTATTTATCCTTGTTTTTAACAATCTGGAAAGCAGGAATAAAAATCCTATCAAATATTTCTGCATGGTGTGCTGAAGTGGCAAGCCTGCATAAGTCAGTGTGGACAGAGAAGCAGTGAGAGAGAAATGTGGAGGCATTAGATCTGACTTCTCAACACTGTGGACAATAGGGGTAATGCGGAGTTATTCGGCAAAACTTTCTGGAGGGCAAACAATCTGAAGTTGTAGTGAAAAGGACCAAAAGCAACAGAGTAGTCTTTTGCAGAGGAGAATGTAATCACTTGAAAAGTTCCTCAAGGTGTTCAAAGGATGTAGCAAAACACTGATCAGTTGTGCAGAGTGCTGAAACTCAATGTCATCCTCTTGCTACCAATTAAGCATTGCACAGGATTATCTTTGTGTCTTTATTCTTTGCAGCATGCTGTGGGATTGAGGAGATAATCAGGATTTAGTTTGATCCAAGTGCCATGTTTACTGTGTATGGCTATATAGCCACCCAGAAGGTTTCTGGTGATCTTTGTAAGAGAAGAGATTAGAGCCCTAAAAAATTACCTTAGATTGTGTGGTGGTATGCCTGATAATTTGTCATGGGCCCTAAAGCTAGTGTTTCAAGGATTTGAGTTCCCCTATTGCTTGCCACTAACCTGGCAGGTTTCTACTCAGTTTCATATTGCCTCAAAAGCTCTTCAGCTTAACAAGCTGGTATTTTCTGATTTTTAAGAACGCTTTGTCAGAACATCTCTGAGCAACTCCTCAGCAATATTCATAAAAGCAACCTGTCAAAGGACTTGCAGTGAGAGTTAACTAAGGTTTTCAAAGCTGAAAAGACACATAGATAATTAAATGAATCTGCAGTTGTTTTTTATCACATATTTATTTCTTGTGTGTATAATCAACTTGTATGCTATGGAGCCTTTAAACAATACCAAATCTTCCCCTTTGTTCTCTATACTGCAGCAGGAAAAGCAGGCCCCATCTGTGGTATGTTGGAAACGTACAATGTAATTATTCTATTGAAGTAGAAAAAAAACTTGATACACCTAGAAGCCCACTCTAGAGGGGCTGCAGCAGACCCTATGGAAATAGCCTTAATTCCTCAGGAAATAGGTTTGTAGCGGCAACTTCATCATCCTAGAAGAGCATGCAGTATTGATTTTCTGGAGAGATCTACAACATAGGTAGTGGTGTTAGTTGCCATAGATCATTTTGCACTGACCCACGATTGTAACTGCCTGCAGTACTATCCTGTGAAGATGTAAAGGACAAGTGCTTGCAATTCTGCTCCTTTCACATACCTAGGTAAGACTGTCTAATACAGTTCTCAGCAAAGCTGTCTCAGTGACAGGGCCTTGAATTCAATAAGCCCTGGACCAAGTTCCATTTGTCCAAGTCACTCATTTTTTCTAATAACTCTAAAGGAGATCATTTCCCCTAAAGGCAGAGGCAAACGGTGAATAATCTGAGGGGTAGAGGGTAGGGAGGAATGACGTTGTTCAAAGAGGTTGTGAAAGAGAGGAATTTTGATGTAAACATTTTTCACCTTTATAAAGACAAAGGAAAATAACAAATTCAGTGCCCACTGTCACCTTGTTTGCATAGCTTACAGTAGGGCAATGACTTTTGAATCTTCTGTATCCAGGAAGGCTTTTTTATTTTGACTGTGTGTTATAGTTTGCGTAACTGGAATACAGGAGACCTATGCAGTGGAATTTTTTGGTCACTAGGAAGCCTTGAAAGAGTACTAATATGAGATTCTCTTGATAATGGAGGAAAAAGCATTGCTGTTACATTCCTGCAAAATATGTAAGTTAGGGTGAAATTTCCATTAAGAAAAGCATACTCAGAGTGTTGAATCAGAATTGGTCTATGTAGATCTGTAGGTAGAAGCACGCAATGCCATCTGCTTTGAAAGGATTTTGAATGTTTAATTTAGATAATAAAAGGGCTAAATATCACAGTCTAATTTTTGGGCTGTGCTGCTTAATTAATCATTGGGTTTGATCTCTTAGTGTCACAAAATGGTTAATGGTACCTGAGAATAAAAAGCTCAGAAATGTCTGTAATTTCTGCCCACTGCTCCATGGTCACCGTCTTTATTTTAAGTGAAAGATGTCCCTCGGATGTGGTTTTATCCTGCTCAAGAGATTTTCCTGGCTTCCTGTGCCTCACTTAAGTTGGATCTGATTGCATTTTTAATTAAAAGCTTCTTCTGTTAGAAAATGTTGATTTGCAGAAGTCAAAACATTTTGGGGAAATGTGCTGATTTTTAATTTCTTTCATCAGGGTGACTGTCTGGCTTTCAAAAAAGATTCTATTTTGGATCTTGGAAACCAGAAATAAGTTCAGGCAAACCACAAGTCTACTTCACATGCTTCCTTTTGGTCCTCCTTCCCAAGGGTTATAGAAAGGATTAATTATTTAAGGTTAACATTTAATCTTTGAAATGTCTCATTGCTGTGTTTAGGTATCAGGATCTATTTTGCTATGGGGTCATCTGTTCTGTCTCAAGTCAACAAAAACTCCAAATTGTGCTTTCCCAGGCCTCTCCCCTCCCCTTCCAGGGCAGACACTTAATATCTTCTTCCCTTTTACAAGATGCATATCAAGAAAGGTGGGAAAACTGAGTCAAGCATGCAATAATATAAACTCTGCATTTCACCTCCCGCCTGTTCGCACACTCCCCCTGGAATTGTTGGTGTCTCCTCTCCTACACCTTTCTCCTTTTACTTTTTTTTTTTTTTAGCTTAAAAAGAAAGAGCGAGGCAGGGCTATTTCCCACGTAACAAGTTTCCTATATGGAATCTCTCATTGATCTGATTCTGTTTGGTGCCCCCTTAAGGTTCACTTGTCCTTTGACCTGTTCTCGCAAGTATGGTCATGTTGCAGTTTCTTCGTACCTGAATAGGTAACAGCAGTTGCATCAAATTTTTATTCTTTATGGTTTATTCATCCCTCACAACAAATAAAATGCCACTGATAGTGTGGGGAGGAAAACAGTCTGAATCTCATTCAGAGTTCAGCGTTGGCTCTATGCATGATGGATCCAATATAAACATCTTTTTTCTTTTTTTTTCTTCCCCCTCCCTCTGCCCCTCCTCCTTCCCTAGTCTATGTCTTAGTTGTTTGGTAGGTTTTTGCTTTGAAATATTTCCAGAAAATGAGAGTAACTGGCCTTTAATGTGTAAACTCAAGGTAGACAAGGTTGTTCCCATTTATTTCTCACGTTTACCCTGAAACAATGCTAGATACACCACTATTGATACTATGTGTAATGCTGAGTATTTATGAAAAAAAAAAATAATTTTTCCTATTGGTATGGCTGGGCAAAAAGCTAGTTTGTGTTTCAGGGCTGTTCTACAGACAGGGGATTGTTCTACAGAAAAATGTAATTCTGTGGTTGGCCTTTAGTGGTGCCAGGCCCTTTTCCAGGAAATTGGGGACGTTCAGTTTTACAGGTGTTTAACATTGGAAGACATGAACTGGTACCTTCCATTCCACTGTTGCTTGTTATTTTCTGGATGGGATTAGTTTAGCAAGTACTTGGTGTAGTTTAGATGAAAAAGAAAAACACTTTAATGTTGAAAATACTTCACAAATAATGGAATTCTTAAATATAGGTTGAGCAAATTTGGTATCACAAATGTACAAAAGGCCTGATCTTACAAGCAGTTCTGTCTGTTTCTGACTTCATGAACTAGAGTAGCATCATGAATTCAAGAAACTGTAAAATCAACCAGTCTCTAAAACTAAGGACCTCTTTGCAGGGCTGCCAGAAAGCAGTATTTCTAGCACTTATGTCTGTGTTAGCATTGGTTTGCATGCCCATAGACTGAGTTTTTCCAAACAGAATTTTATCAACTGTCCTATATAAAATGTGAGTCATTTTCAGTTGATCTGTTTGCAAACAGTAATTCCAAACAAAAGCCAGTCACACTGTATTAAACACTTAATTCTTGTGAGCAGAGTGCCGTTTTTGTTTCTGAAGGGCAGTCTGTGTACAAGATATTTTTAATTAGTTTTTATCAGAGCTGTGGATCCTCTATCTGAGGATTATAAACAAGCCAGGAAAATCTGGCATAGCTGAGCTGCTGTGTGCAAACTCAGTGCTCAAAATGGTGCCAAGGTGCATACAAATACCAAACAATACCATCCTAAATTTACTGAGAAATCTTGTGATGAAAGTAAGGGTTAAACTATAGCTTAGGTTTCATGCTGTATATCTTTCCCTTTCCATCTGGGTATTGGTTACAGAGTTCTTATTCTCCCTAGTATGCCAGCATTTATAACTGAGGATGGTTGATGATGAGCATATTATAAAATGCTTAAGTGTATTTTGAGAGTTGAAAGGACTAACAAATGCAATATATATGAATGTGATACATTTGTAATGAATTTGACACACACACACAAAAAATACATTACGGTAGTGTGGAGAATGTGGTTTGACCATAAGGATGCCAGGGGATCTTAAGCTATTAAGGCTGAAGCTTTGTCCTTAATTCACCCTGTCATTTCTAGGTATTACAGTACATGGCACCAAATGTAACCCACTGTCTCACATCCAGTGTTAAGAAAAAAAAAAAAAAAGGATGGTATAATGTGAAGTATATTGGGCAAAAGGAATCTGCTGTGAACTGAGCTTCACTCTACAGTTTTCACAGTGTATATTTAGGACAGGTCTTTGCAATTACTTGGTGGTATTTGTACATGAAGTATTTGTAACACTGAAAAAAAATTATCCTGCCAAATTATTCAGTGTATTTGGAGTACAGAGTATTTAAAATGATATATTAGAAAACAGGTACTTAGGAGAATGTAATGGCTCAAGATAACAGAGAAACCTGTATTTTGCCTCATTTGAGCTGTGTACATGTATTGTATAAATCTGTAGAGGTATATTCAAGGTGATTAGCTAGGATTTAGTTCTGTGTGGGAGCAGGGGGAAAAGGTCTAATGGAAATGTTGACAGACCATTAACTAGAGTATCACTAATGGGTGCTATAATAGATAGAGATATTTTTAATTGTAAAGGGGTTAATTGGTATTCCTCATTTGCATTCCTTTCTTCCTGAGTGGTGGCAATTTGAGCTCATCCATTGATAGGAATAGCTATTATACTGAGAGAATATAAAGGATCACAATATTTTCTCCAAGAAAATAAGCAGGAGGGAAAACCAGAAATATGTTAACCGACGTATGATGATTAGCCAGCTGTAGCTGTGGAGAAAACTGATTTTTTTTTTTCCTAAGAGTTTATTTTGGGAGTGCCTGCAGCAAATTATTGTTTCCATAGTAATTAGAAGAATTTGATATATTTTTAATTGCTTTATATCTGAGCAGGGGAAAAATAGTTTACATTGGTCAAAGTGTTTACCATGACTTACATGTTGTTGCAAACTTCAACCCTTTTCTCTCGGAGATGAGAATTTTCTGACTGTAAGAGAGAAGCTACTGCTCTTTCTTTTTGCTCAATTTGAGATGGTGAGGGAAGTGCTTACACAGCCTGTATAGACACCCAAACACCTAAAATGAGGCTTATCTCCCTAAATTGGTGGGAATAAATTTGGCTTCTGCTCCCTTTTGCCCTTAAAGGAGTTTAGTTGGTCCATGACCAGAGCAACTGGTCAGTTGATGCCAACCAAGGCTACCTACCAGGTCACCTCTTGCCTTGTCATCAGCCTGTTCTGTCAGTAAGGTCTTTCCCTCATGCTTTTTAACCTTGGATCGTTGTGCAGGATTTAAGCCAGGAGCAGCTAATGAGGGCTGGGGGAGCTTGGCCGCACACTGCCAGAGCAAGCTGACGGCAGTGACTTCTGGCTGAGTGACGGCCAGTCTCCATTGTTTTCCTGCAGCTCTCTATGCTTGGATTGGGCTCCAGGGACTGATGATCTCCTAATGCTGGCTTCCTACGGACCGTAAGGAAGCTTAGATCCTACCCAGTACCTTACACAGCTACTGCGTCTCTGAGTGTGACTCGCTGATTTGGATGATGTGAACAGCACGAGGTAGCTAGCCTCCCTCGCACTTAAAATCCACTGTACAAAGCCTTCCTCTTCTATCAAAGCTCACTGTTCCTTCAACTCTAGAGTTAATAAGACAATCTTTGTCTCATCAAGAAAAGCAAAGAAACAAACACACATCCATGCCCTCAGTTTCTTGTTTCATCCCTGGAGACATTCAAGGCCAGTCTTGATGAGGCTCTGAGCAACCTGATCTACTGAAAGATGTCCCTGCTTACTGCAGGGGGGTTGGACTAGATGACCTTTAGAAGTCCCTTCCAACCCAACACATTCTATGATTCTTCTCTGCTGTGGACATCTCTTCTTTGGCTTGAGGTTGCCTTCCCCACATTTTTGTATTCCATTCCTTTTTTTTTTCTTCCCTATTGCTCCTCCACTTTTTCCCTAGTGTTCACTGAGCTGTTGCGTGCTCTCTCTAGGAGTCTAAGAGCTTTTTCATCCAAACTTCAGTTGCCTTCCTATCCCATCCTGAAGTGTTTAGCAACAAATATTTCATGTGGATTTTTATTAAGTACTGAAAACATCACAGTTGAAAAATACATTATATAGTGGTGGTGTTTATAAAGCTTAAGTAATTTTACTGAACAAATAGCATCTTTTTGTTTCTTTATAAAGTTAATGCCTTAGAATTTAGCCAACAGCAACAATTTACTCTTAAATACTATCTTAATGTACATAACACAACTACATTATTTAATAGAGGAATTTGTCAATTTGTTAGTCCTAAAGCACAAACTGTACTTCTCTGAGTCTTTCCAGTCTGTCAGTATTTACCATGCCTTTATTTAGTGGCCCAGATGCTTTTTTGGTGAAAGTGAGCAACTTAGACTTTCTCCTATCTTTGCCCATTTCCTAACTAGAGGGGACTGACTTACCTGTAGTGCTGGAAAAAAATTGCAGATTATATTAATGAGTGCAGATAGGAGACTTCAAGTTTCTGGAAAGTTTCTCAACTCCTATTCCCAGACCTGTTGCTCTAGACTTCATCGTGGGTCGCTTTTACAGATCTTGCGATCTGTGGGCTTCCAGGCACTTTTTTTTTTTTTTTT
>VYZM01001708.1:444442-459866 GCA_013398915.1 Dromas ardeola
AGAATTAGAATTTAAGGTGCTCTTTGGTGCAGTTGAGTGAACAATAAACTGCGGTTTTTTTGGTCATGTTTTCTGCTGTCACCTCCTGTGAGCTTTTACTAGATTTCAGGAGAGTAAATGAGGACAGAGCAAAAAAGCCCTGGTCCATTTCAGTATCGACAAAGCGTTCCCAAAACATTTTCCGGAAAACACCTTTGCGCCTTGCTGCTTACCATACTTCCTCTTAGACCTGATGATGACAACAATGATCTCTAGCTCCTCACCCAGCAAAATGTAGCCTGATACAAGGTTTTCTTAACTTTTCTTGTTTAACGTAAGTTATGTGTGGCGCTTGTTTAGCAAATTTGAGCAGCTGCGACCTGAAGGGAATGAGTGGTGGTGAGCAAAGAGAAGTTAAGAGGTGGGGCTGGAATTGAGCAAGTATTTTTGTCTGCACCTTGGTGTCCCCAGTGCAAAGGAGAAAGGAGAAGCAATTCCATTGCTAAAGGGCAGGCGTGTATGCTGCTGCTGGTGTCATCTCTGCTGCCCACTGGCACTGTTCCTGAGGAGGAGCACACCTGTATACTCGGAGAGGAGCTGCCAGAAAACTGATTCTTTACCAAAGCAGCACACAACAGGAAGGAATCCCTTTCCCATTCTCTTTACTTTTCCTCTGTCGGAAGTGGCATGGTTTTTCTTTCTCATCTAGTTGGAACCTGAGTTTTTTGTGGCAAGCACTTCATTTGAGACCGGATACATCACCAGGTGCCTGACTAAAATGGAGAATAACACTCTGCACAGCAACAAAACATTCTGAAAAGACTGTATTAGTCTTAATTAGTAATTGCCCCCCCACCTGTTATTTAGTCTCCTGTGTCTGCTATGCAGATGCAATTTACCAAGAATTACAGAGAGACCAACTCTCAATCCATGTGCTGAAATTAATCATTTTTTTTTGATTTATGGTGTTGCTTTTGAACTTAAGGAAACTATATTTTCAATGTCCAGTTGCAGTCTGTCAGATTTTCATCTTCATTTCCCAAGTAATCAGTCAGGGTGCAAAGACTTATAATTAATGCTCTTTAGTGAGACTGCTGGTTACTTGTGTTCTGTTTCAAATGAGTTTATTGTTTGGTTACTGTTTTGGAGATGATCCATGATAAGGGAGCAATAACCTGCTTTGGGAATTAATTGAAAGAGGTACTTGTACATAAATTGGCCATTAAACAGAGCAGCAGTGTTATGTTCGTTATTAGGGACACAGACAAGAAAGTTCCTCTCTTCTGAAGTGTGTATTCGTGCATCTCTGCCAGCAATTGTACAAGGATTCTGATGCAAAATCAGCATTTGTGTAAGGAGATATTTTAAGATGGTGTGTAATAAAAAGTCTTTTGGCAGGATAAGGTATTTTAGGTTACTGTTTTAATTGTATTTTATGACAGTAGTGATTTTTCAGCATCTTTAACTACTTTGTTATTAATACCTGCTCTGATATTACTAAGAGGAAAAGAGAACTTAGAGATCATCTCTTTCCTAGGAAGGCACTGAACAAAGGCCCTGTGCATGCTACTGAAATGTAGTGAGGATTTTTACAACCGCTTCTAGCAGTCTGCTACCGCTGCATAATCCCAGGTCTGCAGAAGCGGAGCAGTGGCAGCAATATCTCCCCTTTCATGTGCAGTGAAAAGAACTGGCTTTTCAGAATCCCTTCGTGCCTACAAGTGGGCATTTTCAAGCATTTTCAAAAAACATTACCAAAATAAAATCTTTTCTGAAAAACTGGCCCAAACCTCTCTTCTATTCCAGAATCTCAAATTTCCTTTCTTCAGTTAAATAATTGAGAGTTTTGCTATCTAAGGGTTTGTATTTAAACCACAGGTTTCTATATTGTGTTTGTTTACAGTTACAGCGGTGGAAAAGGCTGTTTAGGCTCATGACAAAATATTTTGACTAGCCTCTTCCTACTTACTCATTTATTTGTCCTCAGTATATGTTTATTGTAAATTGTTTTCCCAAGAGGTTATAAACAAGATGGTAGCTTTCACTAGCTGATCTTTGCTGTCATTTAATGATGGGCTGATCCAGGAGGTTCTGTACAAAAGGCGTTTGTCAGACTGGGTCTAAAATTTGTAGAAATAATGCCATTATCAGAATACATCAGAAAAAAAAAGCCCAATAACTTCATTGCAAGACAGTTAAGGTTGCTAAGAGACAGAATGTAATTATCTGCCAATTTGTTTACCATTCCCAAACACTTAGAAGGGCGAGAGCTGGGGACTGCCTTGAATTCTAAGCTATGCGCAAAATAAGCGGAATGCAATTTGTTGTCAAATGCAGTTTTAAGAAGGGCATTTGAAAATGACATGAGAGCTCTAAGTTTGACCTGTGGGTTTTTTTCTAAATGTTTAATATCAGTTATTTTCATTTCCCTCTGACTCCCAAAGTCTCCATACATTGCATGTACTTTAACTGATAATACAGAAAATGTGAAAAAATGAGATATATAGAAACATAGTATTTTTCTAGTAAAAGACTTTCAGCTACACTTTCTTGAAAATTATATGTTCTTACTTTAATAGTAGCAGTGTTCAGTGTTTCTGCATTATAATTCCATTATTGATGTATGCTGATGTTAAGTTAAGGTTGACCAACATGAGTCATTGACTCATTTTATGTTTCTTTTTCTAAAATGTTTTGTGTTGTGCTTGCACTTTGAGATGAGTACTGCGATTTATTTTGGGTGCTAACTAGGTTTGTGCCACAATGAAGTTTACATTTCTCTGTGTCACTGTGGCTATTATGTAGACAGTACAAGATTTATGCCATCCTAAGCTATTCATTTCTTAGTTTTAAGGGCATGCATTTGGTAAATTAAGCACAGGCAGTAAAAAGAGAGAAACAGAGGTTTCTTCCTCTGTTTTTAGAATGGTAACATCTTCCATTGCTTTTTCTTTAATGGAAATAAAGACCGATTTTTAGCTAATGTGAAACACTAGCTGTGAAGAATTCGCCACAATACTGAAGGAATAAGCACTTCTGACCAGCCTAATAGTAAGCTCAAATCTGAATTGGTATTCAGTCATTAGCTCTGGCAATGTAGTGCTAAAGTATGTCCACACAGGTACATTAGTGTTTTGTGGGACATTGCTCCAGGAAGGTTGGGTAGAAGGTTGTCCTGGAGTGTGGTCTTTGGCCTCTGCACTTTGTTTCAGCGAGGCCTGTGAATCCTTCTGTTCACTGAATTTCATCAGGACAGAAAAAAGTAGATGTTTTCACCAAGCTTCAGCAGAGCCAAACTGCAGGTTGCTGCCCCAGAAAAATCATCCCGGAACAAATTTACCTGCCAAGCCCTTTTTTTGTAGATGCAGGTAACCTCTGACCTCCTAGCCACCTCTTCAGGGAAGCACACCAGACTTTTAGGGAGATGGTATCAGCCCCTTAATGTTACTCTTGCTCGTTCTCTGATCCTTGTGGCTGCAAAAGGAGTCTTGGCTAAGGGCTGATGAAACACATCTTTTGAAGACTGCCTCAGAAACAACAGAGCTGCAGGAACATTGGCCTGCTTCACAGATGATCATTCTTCTAACTTCCACTGGTAGCAATCCAAAAGTGGAAGTTGGCATTGAGTAGCCAAAGGATTAAGTCCCAGTTGTCCTGCTGACACTTGCTGACTGTTCCGGAAAGCTGTCTCCTAGGCCACAGGAGCTCAGGAAGGGCTCTCTGGTGGTTGCTGCTTTTCTCTTTGGGGTCCCAGTGATCCACTGTTGGCTCCCCTGTGTAATATAGACAAAATGGCATGCTGCCCTAAGAAAAGGAGCTGAGTCTCCCCCAGTGAAGTCGAGGAGGGCAAAGCTTTGTTGGTGGGTGATCTATTTTGACTGCAACACCACCACCCATGCGCTGTGTCTGGGTGCAGAAAACCCTAAGAATAAGGAGATGCCATTGAAGGGTTAGCTGCAACTTTCTTTTTTTTGTTGTTGTTGTGTGATGAATTTTTTTCTACTCCACACTAAACATGTAGTCAGAAAAAAAAAGTGTCATTTAAATAATATTCCTTTACACATTTCAACTTCTAGACACACAATTGTCAAGATGAAAAAGGATTGATTCTGAAACTTTTCCCCCTCTTTGAACAGCAGTCTGAATCTCCTAACTTTCTTTTTTTCATTTTTTAGAATTCCTTTGGGGTGTTCTTTGAGAGCAAATGAAATGCAGTGACAAAAAGCAGAAAGGGAGGTTGGTTATTTTCAACCTTTTTTGCCCCTTTCATGCAATTAAGGGGGAGGAAATGGCTTTTTTCAGTCTTTAATGGCAAGGTCATCATAACTGCGTATTTACTGTAGACCTCATATTATAAAGTGCTTTGTAAAAGACTGGGATAAACACTCTGGTGATGTTGTTGACACTCTGACTAAGGTGATGCTATGTGTACCTTGCTGTTTCTTTGGCACGCAGCTTTTCCTACACAATTTCCAATTTTGCTATCTGTAATCACCAACTCTCCACCCTCATATGGAGACAGTGTAAGTAAAAACTGAAAAAGGAACTAAATGTTTTCGATACTGAAATTCTTGGAATGACTGATGTGCAAGGGTCTTTCCCTTGCCTGTTTTCTGTTTTGAGATACTGGTGATAATCCTGCCTTTTATAATTTTATTGTGAGGACCAGCCACTTTAGTTGATACTTATTTGCAACAGACCTTAAATTTTTTTTTTATGGAATGCATGTCTGTTTATATTTTTATTTAACTAAAGAAATATAAATAATTTTTCCATGCACGTTAACAGTTTACAGATATACAGGTTAACTGCAGTAGTCTAGTTCATGAGATAATGCATAATTTAAGTAGTGTTTTCTTCTAGCACATCCCCTAGTGCTGTACATAGTCATGCTAAACCTTCTACTGCAAGGTCAATTCCATGTTTAAATGGTATATACGTCTTCTGTGTTAGTTAAAATAAACAATATTTTGCCACTATTTTTTTGCATCATGTAAAAAAGAAAATCTTTTATCCTTTCATATGTGCATTTATACCATGATATTTTGCATTAAGACAGAGTAAAGTGCTCTTGCTTTTGGTGGAAAAAGCTGTCAGTATATCTGATAGCCTTTAATGTGCTGGATGCATTTGTTGTACTTTTTTGGTACTTAATTGTATCTGTTTGGCTTCACAAAGCTGCACTAACTTGTGTTGAGCGTTTCTATGGCTTGTGGTCAAATTCCGCATGATCTGCAGAGGTGCTTTCCTGAGCTCAAGCCTTCATGCTCACCATATCTGACAGTCCCTATTCTGAGTACGTTAAATTTTACTGGGCAGAGCAACCACCAGTTGCTCAGTACTTGGATTTACTTTACTGCTCATGTAGTAGCCGGTTTGTATATAAATAGCGTTGCAGTGGCTCCTGCTCCCTAAGCCAGAAACGAGGGAGGCCAGGGGACTGTAGGAGCCTGGGAGACAGTGCTACAAGGAGGTGGCTTGGATGGCAAGTTCTACAGCTCAGCTCCTCTGTGGCAGCTGCAGGTCCCATCTGAGCATGAAGCCAGGGCACAAGATAAAGTTGTTTTTCTCAGTGCTATAGCCAACCTTTTACATCTGCGTGCGACTGCGTGTAGCTCCAGAAGAGACCTGCTGTCACCTGGCATGGGCCTGCAGCCCCCGAGGAAGGGGATTTGTACAATAAGAACATAACTTCAGGAGCTTTCTTTGGATTCTTATTAACTGTGTTTAGAACAGGAGTTGCAAGTAAGTCCAGGCCTCTGTTGGAGGCTACTAGGTTCTACTTTATTTAACAAAGTAAAAATACCTGCTGCAGGAGGCGGGGGTTTTGTTGTGGTTGGAATGTAATTCTGACTACTTAGAGTAGTGTTTGTACACAGGTTGTGCACAGTCATCTTTACTTTGTTTAACATGATGGATCTCAGCGTATTAGCTTTTGAATACGTTGGAGAGTTCAGCTACCAAGGAAAAGAAACTCAGATCTGCTTGTTGTATAAAAGAACCAGTATTCACAAAAGGTTATGTCTTGTTGAAATTCTGCTCTTCTATGCTTTGATGCCTGATGGAAAGCTGAAGATGAGAACATTAGGGAATCCAACTGAGGGCAGGTAAATACCTCTTGTGCTCACCTAGTGGGGTGCTAGGTGATGAGCAAAAATGCAAGTGCCACTTTCTTTCCGTTTCAGATCCATTTGGTCTTTCTGGCTGGTGTAGATTTAAAAGTAATGGGTTCATGGCCTTTATTTTTACGGTAACAATAGTATTTCTAAAATGTGATCAGAGATCTTAGGGAAGATAATTATGTTTTCCAGTATTGTGATACAACAAGGACATGGTATTTTAGTTCTTCAAAACAAATACTGCTTGAAACACTTACTATAGTGTCTGAATTAGTCCAATGATACTACAAGTCATAAGCAGAGCCAAATACTGCAGCAGGAAGTTGCAGGTGAAGATAATTCCATTTTGAAGCCAACAACTCAAGAAAAAATATGCTGAACAAAGTAGCAGATTCTCAGATTGAGCTCTGCTTCTTTATCATGGCCCCTTCTGAAGACAAGGACAGGAAGCATTCCTTTTAATGTACCCACCCTGCTTCACTCACAGGCTTTAAAGCTTGCACAAACTCGCCAGCAGCATGGCTGCATCATTACAGATGCCTAAACCAGCCCTCTGTCCAAGTTAGGATCTGGAGACCATTTGCGTTCTTCCTCTTGATAGAGGAGGAAAGATCAGGTTAGGGGTAAGTGATGTATGCCTGTGTGTTGCAGTGCAGGCGTAAGGCTGTGAAGGCTGGGATAATTTTTCTGTTCGTCTCTTAGTTTCTTGTTTGTCTGAAAAATTATCTCCACCAGAAACTTCTGTCAGCCTATCTGCTGCTTGTTTATCAGGCCTGAAAAATGGATCGGGCCCATGCGTATTCTTGTCAACTATGGCAGAAATATCCCATAATGTTGCTTTTTCCATTTCTAATCTGAACAGCCCAGCGAGAGCATGCTGATAGGAGTTGCGTGCTTTGAAAGCTGCAGGTAGAGATCCCTACAACTTTCTCTTCAGAGATCAAGAATGGTGGGAAAAAGGTAGTTTGAAGAAGATGAGAACAAAGCAAGGCAAAGAAACACATAGGATAAATCACATAAGAGTAAAAATATTTCAAGAGTTTAGAATTCTCCTGGGCTAGTGTCACCAAATGTAGCCAATAATAATCCAGCATCTATTGTCTTTCTGTGCTTTCTCACTCTACAGATCATTACTTAATGATTAAGTCTGCAATGAGATATTTTTTTCTCAACTCCACAGTCAAGTTTTCCTCCTACAAAAGAATTGTGATCAACTGAAAAAGAGTTATGTAGACTTTCAAAATTCCCCTCTGTAGGAAATTCTACATCTTCCAATTTTTAATTTCTGACTAAAACAAAACCGGAGTTGTTTGGCTTTGTTTTTTTTTCCCCTGTGAAATGAATTTAAAAGGCAAGGTCCACGTTTTTCTTTTTCTGTATGTAATTTTAAAATACTGAAACTAAAGGTCACTTCATGTTGAAACATCTACAAGTTAAACACTTCAAATGTCACCACTGAATACTGATTCAGTGGATATGCTCACTTTTAACTTGTTTTTCAACATAAAACACTGTCAAAACTGGCATAGGCTGCAGAAAGTCTTGCTTGCAGCAAAACCCTTCATAATTTCCTCACATAAAGTATCCTGTCAGAAGATTCCAGATAAGCTCTAGTATAAATGTGTGAGTGATATTTAGGAGATTTAAAAAAAAAAACAAAAACCACCAACCAAAAAACCCCTGAAAACATTCATTCTGCTTGATTAAAATGATCACCTGTGTCTGTTCTCCCTGCAAGGTGCCACAGCTGCCAGATCCCTTCAGTCCTTGTTCGGTCCAGTGTGTTTGCTGCGGTTCCTACACTGGTGATAGCAGAAAATGTGAGTGTGTAGGCGTTCAGTGAAGTGCATAAGGGGCAATTGAGCAGTATTTCTTAGATTAATCCAATACAAAAGTCTAGAGGCAGTAAAAGGGGGCCTGAATTAATGTACACCTAATAGACTACGATCATGTGAAGGCCAACAGCAGTTGATCCATGTTTATTTCAATGTGCTTTATGAACCATTCAAGGTGCCACTTGTTTCATAGTACTTGCTGTCAGCCTTGTGGAAGAAACTCCGCCACTAGAGTCAATGAAGCAGAAGTGGGAGAACAAAGAGAGTGAGCAGAGGAACTGAAATTCTCAGCTGTTTTCTGCCAAAACAAAATGAACAGAGTGATCAGATAGTTATGTGCTGTTGGCAATTTGCTGTCCCACAACTCACCCTTCCCATTTCTTGGTTGGGAACTGGAAGCCCTTTCTCCCATGTCCTCTATAGTATATGGAAACCTTCTATCAGCTCCACCTGTAAAAGTCAAAACATGACAAATATTCCATGTTTAGTATTCCTGTGAACTGATTGTTGTGTTGACAAGTTTCGTGTGTGTGTTGAGAGTTGCAGTTCTGGTGAGTGCAAGGTTTTACAGTATACAACAATCACGTTTTGGTTTGTGAAATTGGGCTCTGCGAACCACAGCACATTCATGAGCAGGTGGTGCTCAGATTCAGCAATTTTCAGGTATAATTTTGCACTATATCCCAATGTAAATGTCTCCACCTTTATGATGCGGGTGTTAAAGTTGTAACAGAAGGTGCCTGGATGAGGAAGATTGCCTGAACGTTTACTGTATGGCTGTAAGTATCTTAGTGTTAGAATTTGCAGGGGAATGCAAGTCTCTGTATGGTCCACACTTGCCAGAGCTTTTAGTTTAAAAGGCTGCGGTAGCTGTAGGATAGCTAAGGTGAGTGGAACTTGTTCAGAAGGGTGAGCATGAAATTACAGGTTGAGAAAGAAATATACTGCCTGCTATTTTTTTCTCCTTCTCCATGAAGTCAAAACATTAATTTATTTTTTTTTTGTTTGAACCAAAACAATTTTCAGGTTGTTGGATCAAAACTGATTCTTTGCCTCCTCAGTGGTGTCTTCGATTTGCAAGAATTTTCAGTTTCCTCATTGTGGTATGAGACCACAGGATATGAACATATCTAATCTTTCTGTTTTACCACTGTGTTTTTTTAAAGCTTGGGATATTTATTAGAACCAGTCAAATACCAGCAGAAGTAATTTGATGTATAATTTGTTTGACAAGCAGTGGCAAAGTCCCTTAGATGATTCATACTCTCCGATTGCCTCACCTAAAGCTTTATAGTTGCTTTGCTTTCACTGCTAGGTCTCATTTGTCTCTCTGCAATACTTTCTGCTAAAGTGATGCGCTTTTCCCAGTCCTTTTCATAATTCTCTGTGTGTGTGCATGAGCAACGGTGAAACATATCCTAATCTGAGCATTTTTGAGCCTGTGGTGGCTAAGGCTTTTATGGCATGCACTGAGAGCCCGCTCTGAGCCCACTCATTTGAACATGGAAGGGGAACATGAGATCCAGTTGTGTATTCTTTTGAACAAATGTCTCTTACAAGCTGATGAAGCATTCAGGAGCAAATTGTGCTTAATCTTAAAAGTAGTCGGTTTTCTCCTGCTGGAGTTTTAGAACCTCATTGCATAAATCATTAAGAATTTAGTTTTTGCCCTAAAGCAAGTAGGTTTCTGGAGTAGAGTTCTCAGTCTCTGGCATTTCCCTCTTTTATTTTTTTTTTTTTTTATTTTTTTTTATTTATGAAGTACCTCAAATCAACAGAAGGAGACAGGTCTTCTCAACAAGGCATGATATAGGACCATTTTTCATAAGATGGAGTTTCCACTTCTTGTAACAGCTGTGTTGCTATTCATTTGGGTCCTGTATGCCTACTCATGAAGGAAATGGTTAAGACAGTTTAGTCTTTATCATCTTCCTTGAGGGCTGATGCTTTTTGTTGCTTTTTAACGTGAATGTGTGATGGGTGTGGGGTCAGGTCATACTATACCCACACTGGAAAAATACCCTTGGTGGTCAAAAACCCTCACAATTTTGTAATTATAATAAAGGCTTTTACGTCTGTTCTCTTAATTGCCTCAAGTGAACCATTTTCTAACCATGCTAATAATACATCCTATTACAATAATCATGTCTCAACCATGTTAGAATACATGTTGATTTGGGATGGTAGTTGTAAACAAAAAGAGAATGAAGCAGCTCTACAGAATATGTTAAATTTGCTTCCGCTTTGATTTAATTGTATTTGTCCAGATGAAAAGCCAGAAATCAATTCTAATTGTTTCCAAAAATCTTTAATTAGTACCTTTTCCCACTTTTCCCAAACCCGCAATTTGTCCTGAAGCAGTGAGGGCTAACATCAGATATAAGGCAGCTTCCTTTATTTACTGGAGTAACATCTGGGATGAACTCATCCCTGAACTTTATTTGCAATAAACCATTGGGGAAATGCTATTTGTGTGGTGTATTTGTGAGTAGCCTGTTGTACTTTGGTGCTATTAGAGTAGGAATGCTGATGTAGATGTAGGGGTCCTGATTCAGCTCCTATTCATTATTCATTTGTACTCCAAATAAATAGTTCAGTACTTGCTGCTTGCTATGAACCATTGTGCCGCTGAAACTGTCAGAGATTGCAGTAAGCAAAACAAAAGGTCACAAGCACTCCGGGTCTTTTAGCAATATTGCAGCAATCCTTCCTTATAATTGCATAAGCAAGCAACAAATACAGTACAATCAAGTTGCCTTTCTCATCTCAGCACTGCCTGATCATTAGTGGCTTTCCACCATGTGGAGTTGTTCCACCCCAAGGGAGATGAAATCCCACCTGAGAAGTTGTTCCTCCATACGCTGATGCATGCGGCAGCTGTTTCACGTCTCCTTTCTTTGAAGGTGTGACAGGCTGTGAAGGAGCAACCGAAGTGGCTGCTGACATTGCGTGCGATGGCTAGCAGGCTCTCTGCATCCTGGTGTTCACTCAGCAAATCAAGAGCATTAAATTAAGGCAGAAGGCCCTGCATGCCATTTGACAGTAATGGTGTGCTAAACCCGCTGCTGTCTGTACATTAGAGGGATTACTCGTAAAATCACAATGCTTTTTGAAAGGATGTTCCCTGATTCACCCTTAGCCGAGTTTTTCCTAGCTCTGTGGGGATGCTTGGGAAAAGAGGGCACCAGGAGGAGTCTCATTTTGCCTCGTGACTGCTGTGAAAGGGCCATAGATAAGCAGTGCCTGGATCTGGAGGGATGTAGTGACAGCACCTTCCTTGTGCCTCTGGCACCAAGGAGGAATTGGGCCAAGAGGAGCAGCTTGCCCTTCTGATGTTTATGAGCATGACAGAGATCTTGCTTCTTACTGATGTTTTTTTCTCAGCTTTCTGTAAACCTTGGGTGCCATCAAAGAGAACAGGCTAGCTAGTCTTTGGGTCTGATCCAGTAGGACAGTCTCTGTGTACCAGTGATACCTACTCTGTGTAAGTCTTTTTTATATACCGATAAATTACTTTGATACCTTGGTTAAACTGGCTATAGGACAAAATCTTCAAGAAATGAGGCTATGTTATAAACTGTCAAGTTTGAGTTAATTTCCTATGCATTTTAAAATACTTCAGAATTAAATATTTTAAATTTCTGGTCATGTTCATTCACCACCACTGTGGTTGTTTTAGTCATTCTTTCTCTCCCAGACAACTCGCTCAAAAACAATGACTCATTTTAAAGGCACTGTGATTGGCATTGCTATTCCTAGTCTGTAAAGTAATTTGTGATAGGTGATCTCCACCCATATTCTGTTTGCAGATTTGGGATTGATAGGGTAGGTGCCAAACTGTCACATTATAGCCTTTGGTAATTAAAATATAGGATGGCATTAGTATTGGTTCTGGATAATTACTTGTTTTTTGAACAAAGATTTGACAGATATTATGGAAGGTCTCCAGAAATTTTGTTTAAAAATCTCTTCTCATGCCACATAAAGCAGAGATTATATTTTGTAGGTAAGGCTATTTGGGAACTAGTTGGTACCATTTAATATAAGACATGGTTGAGTGATTTGTGGAAAATAAGGTTATCTGACAAATTCAGCCCATATTTCAGTTCATAAATCATTCATAAGCTGATCGTGATTTCCACGATGCATTCATTATTCATAAGTGCTCACTGAATAATTTGTGCAAACAAATTTCAGCCTATAGAGTACCCATGAGTTGTTTTGTGTTTGTTATTCTTAATATGTGATCATAGTGTTTGGGTTTATTTTCTTATTGTATGCAACTTTTAAGTCAGAGGGTAGTAGATAACATTGAATATTTCCCAAAGCAAGTGGAATACCTTTCCTGTACGAGACAAAGAATATTTATGTCATGCTTTGCCATTGCTGCTTTTAACACAAAAGGATTGGTGTGTCTGTAGCTGCTTACATCTTCAAGTAGAAGCCCACAAAGACGTGGTTCAGTTGGGTCTATTCTGCTTAAGAATTGTAAGTCCAAACTCATAGTGTTGTCCAGTTCTGCAAGGATTTTCCTCAGGAAATGTTTTTATGGCTAACTGACCTCTTTTCTTCCCTTTCTTTTTATTTTTTTTTTCTTCAACAGAATTTTTGCACGTGTTTCTTTGATGCTTTCCTCTTCATGAAGACTGTGATTCACCTGGTTTCTGGGGGAGCGGGGTATTGGGGAAGGGAGTTGGTAACAGAGAGATAAATAACAATAAAAAATATCTCCTGGAAACTATATATATGTTTCAAAAGTGTATAGTAAGAGGGCTTGAGCTTATGTGAAGAAATCCTCAGCTCTTTTTAAGACAGACAAGAGCTTAAAGTGTGGGGAGTATCCTGTTGGCCAGAGGAAGAAGGTTGGAGAGACTCTTGTTTGATCTCCCCTGCCATAAGCAGCACTCCAGTGGGCAAAAAGTTACTGGAGTAGGGCTTTGGAGAGTAGGGCTTTCTTCTGTCTCTGCCACTGTTATGAAATATGACCTTAAGAAAGTCATTAAACCTGTTTTCCTTTACTTCTCCCCTCTTTGCCTCCTTCCTCTATTCAGACTATGAAATACTTACAGAAGGGGCTATGTCTGATTGTGGCTGTGCTGTACATACGATGAGGCCATGGTGGCATGTGAGGGATGCTGGCGACAACAGCTTTGCAATGCCCTGCCTATGGGTCCTTTCACTCAGCCTGTGTAGCAGCGGTGTGGTGTATCCCGTGTAACGCCTGAGTTAATTTTTTACTCCATTAATTTTAAAACTCCTTTAATTATTTTTTTTCTTCATCATTTTAAGCTGGAAGCTGGTGGCTCAGAGGCCATTTTAGGAGTCTCAAACTGATTTCCTTCCTTTATGTCTTGCCATGCTTGTTCTTAATAATGGAAAACCTCTAAATAAAATGGAGGTACCATTCCTTAAGTGAGGATTCTGAGACAGACAGCCATTCAGTACAGAAGCCATTCAATTCCATTAGCCTGTAAGAAAACAACTGGAAAAAACTTTTCAGCTTTCTCGTCATTAGAGAGAGCAGATGAGTTATGAAAAGTTGGTAAGGTACTCCTGGAGCAGCTGTTGAGATGTAAATTTTGAGGCAACAGTCCTTTTTGTCAGTAGTTAACAAAGTTAACCCTAGTCTGTTTCAAAGGGATACTGAGCTGTTTTATTGTGAGGGGAAGTAGAATATGATATAAAACTGTTAGTTACATCTGTGTGTTTAATGTCCCAGTCTTTTTGTTATTGTGGGCATCAGATGTCTTGTGCACCAGACATCTGGAGTGATAAGCAAACCCCACCTTTTGTGTATAGACACATAGGTACACATGGTAGAGTCCTGGAGTTACTAATATGCATCTTCTTGATGAGAAAAAGTCATACGCATCCTAATTATTCCTGTTTGGAAAGCTATGAATATTAAGGTTGTCTGATAGTTGTACAACTGCACCATCCAGAAGCTCTAAGGAAGATTAAAAACAGCCTCACACTTCATGCTGGAATGGCGTTTCTAAAGGCCTGGGCATTGAGTAGAGCTCATAAGAAAATCTGTGACATTTGCTATTTGAGATTGTATTTGCATGCTAGAATTAAATCGAAGAGAAAGGATCCATCCCAGAATTCCCGTGAGATGTGTGACATTGTTAAGTTCGTTGTGGTTTGGGCTGGGCTGGCCGCTCAGACGAACAGCATCCCTCAGCCGGTGTCTCTGTTTCTATGTAGTATTTGTAATGCTGAGAGGAGAGTCTAGATAACTTGTTCAGGAGGTCTGGATGCCTCTGACTTACTTGGATGAAAGTTGGAGGCTTTCAGCTACCAGGTAAAAGGTGTAATTTTGTGGTGACAATACCTACTTGGTGTCAGGTATAACACGGTGACCTTTTATCATCATTGCATCAGACAGCAACTTTTGCAGGTCTATTTAGAAATAGTTCCCTTATTTACACCCACTGGTTCTTCACTCAGGAGAGCAGAAATGAGCATCCCCATTGCCTTCATTGGATGTTAGCCCAGTTTCTGAATTAAAAGCATAGGCCATATGTGAGTTTAGGCACTGAACCTTGGTGTTTGGCCTTCAGTTGTAATTCCCTGAATCCAGACAGCTCTCACAAATTTGGGAAAATTTAAGTAAAGAATCTAATTCTGGATTCAAATTTCACTGCCCATTAAAATGCTCTCATAAGACCTGCCAGTCTCCAAGACACAGAAACCACGCCGTGTTTTCCAAATAAGATGCAACCAGTTGTTCTGCTGGAGTGGGATTGGATACTTATGAGAAATTTTTCCTCATGTCTGTAAGTAAGCCTTCCAATGTAGGAACAGAGCACACTTGGAGCAGTAAGTTTACTGAGAAGAAATTTGTGTTGTGCCTCCAAATAAAAGGGTTGTGTGAAAAAAGAACAGGGCAGGTACAACTTCATAAGCCAGTTTTGCTGCCAAAACTTGTGCTTCCTAAAGCTACATCCTCACTGTAAAATGATGAATAATGTACCATCTTTTGTTTGAAACAAAGAAGCAAGCATGTATATTAAAGGGCTCATCTTTTACAAACCCTCAGTTCACCTTCAATACATGAATATGTACCACTAATAATGATTACAGTTGAAGAGATGCCATTATGCCATATGCCCTTTGATTGGTCTCTAGGGAGTATTTGCAAGTACACAGAGAAATGTAAGTTATTGCTATGATAATCAAACCATGTGTGTCATATGGCACATAGAAATGACATACTATTTAATAAAAAAGCTTTATTTAATTAAGCAACATTTCATTTAAAAACATATATAGGCATTTATCTCGTATACAAGATTAAATAGATATATGTGTCATGGAAAGCGCCAAAATTCTGTAAGCAGTAGCTGATGATTACTTGATCAGATCTGGAGACCTCAAGAAAAAGTATCACTTTTTATGTCCTCTCACAGATTGTGCTTAAATGATCTTTCCCGTCTCCCTCTGCTTTACTGGGTACTAATCAGCTGTGTAATTGAATTGGCAACACTT
>VYZM01001708.1:459941-547770 GCA_013398915.1 Dromas ardeola
CCTTTCTTTGTTTTGTTTTAAGTCCCTTTTTTTTTTTTTTTTTTTTTTTTACTAAATTCAGCCATCCTTACGTCTAAGAAATATATGAGCTTTTGAACAGAGAAATTCACAGCTGGAGATTTTCGATTACTCGGTAAATAACAGAGACAGTGGAATTAATTTCATTTTTTCTTCATGTTCTTCCTCTAGGTTTTCCTTTTTTTCTAAAGGTGTGTTTTAAAGTTTATAATTTGCCTATTAAGAATACACATTTCTAAAGCATTTCAGCGGAAGGCAAAAACGTTGTCAGTGTTCACTGCCTTCATTGTTCAAGAAGTTAGCCATCTAAAATGTATCCTTTTTGTTTTGCCAGATTTTATCAGTTCAAGACACTTGCGGAATTTTCCTCCTCCCTGACTACTCCTAAATATTTCCATAGCTGAAAAAGATATTCTTTTTGTAGCTAGCAGGAGCGTATACCTACCCCAGGCCAGAATATCCTCCTTAAAACAAGAGTTCCCTCATGCAAGAACTAAGGTCCTAATCCTGAAGAAGGAAAAAGGAATCCCTATGTGGCTAAAAACTACATTCTAATTATGTATAAGCTGAATAAAGTAGGAATTGGTTAATTGACACTGACACAAAGAACTGCAGAAAACAACCCAGGGCTAGCTCCTGCAGCATCAGGCTCCAAATAACTCTAGCATTTTAGCTGCTGTTTGTTTGGGTTTTTGTGATCTTTCTTTCTTTCTTTTCTCTACTCCTGACAACCTAGCTGTCAGGAAACTAACCTGCTATTTAATCTAATGATGTGGTTACATTTATTAATCAATTTGAATACGTATCTCCCTCAATGNTTTTCACTTGAGAAAGTGGCACAGAAGTTAAAGAACTTCAAAGAGATTGTTATCTCTCCATAGCTATTGTATAATTAAAGAACAACCTCCCCATACCAATGTACATTCCCCTTGATCTTTAAGTACGAAAATAAAAAGAAGAGGCATCTCCTCTGTTTGTCTCTTCTAACAGATGAGCATTAGCTTTTCACCATTCTGCTGTAAACTGGCTTGGCTTTGTTGGAAAGAAGCTGAACTGGGGCAAAAAGATTTGCATGCTGCTATAGGAAACTACTAATATAATCTCTCTACCGATTGATTAAATTGTGTGGATGTGTGATTAATGATAGCTTAGTCAAATGTGACCTTTTAAATATAGGACAGGATGTGTGCAATGACTTGCAAGATTTAATGTGGAGCTTTAAGCTACGGACGAGGGGACACTTTGCTTGTCCCTTTTGCTCAGCATGTCTCAAATAAGTTTTAGCTGTAGCAAATTAGGTAGAGCCAGATGAAATGAGAGCCACCTCCGGCTGAATTTATCCAAGTTAAAACAGCTTTAGCATGCTATTTTTAGATTTAAATATTCCTGCTTCATGGTGGGAGATGCCAAAGTTAATCTGCTTATGAAGATTCAGACTTCTAAAGTTTCCACATGGGGTCTGTTCAAGAAGAAAATAGACACTAGGTTTTAGTGTTTTAAACAAATTTAACTTTGGATTTTTAATTTAGCTGGAGGAAGCAAATTGCTATCCAGGACCACGTTTTGGTATAGCAAATAAATCCTTACAGAGCCAAATTTTCAAGCATGCAAACTCGCGCTGTGCCACCAATTTTGTGGAAGCCACAAGATTTCTGCCATCAGCCAAGGAATTCGCCTCTGTGGAATCAGTCAGTGTGAGTAGTAGGAGAGTGGACAGGATGACATGGCACCAGACACTCCTTATTTTCATCTGTTTCCACAAAAAAACCTGATCAAAGGTGTTTAAAAATACCTCTCCTATTACTGTAAATGACAGTAGACTGACTGTACAGAACAGTAAAAGTCAACTGAAATGAGACGGGTGACAGCATTTTACTTGGTTTTGGGCTCACTGCAGTATGTTTTAATGAAAGCATATTCTAAAAGCTAGTTTATGTTTGAGCTCTAATTCATTGTTATATATAATATAATGATAACTATTAATGTCGCTGATCTACGGTAGAGGGCTGAATGTGCAAATAGCTTTTCCTGTAGTCTGGAACTAAATGTTACTGGCCTGGCTGCAATCCCGGCTGGCTGGTTAAAAAATGTGTCAAGGGATCACAGGAATATAGACATCAGTGGAGCGTTTGGAATTAAAGCTTGCTCTGAGCTCTTGATTCCTTTGCTCTCCTTAAAGATTTCCAGCACAGTGCAATGTGGATAACTCCTTTTAGCACAAAGAACCTGTCCAAGCGAGTGTGTGAAGAATGATTTCAGATGAGTTTTCTCTAAGGAAAATATTTGTCTTTAAATCTTTTCGGCTCTAATTAGGCCCACGTACCCACATTTCATGTCTGTGTGAGCTGTAATTGCTAACGTTTGCACAGAGGAGCAAATGAGGAGCTGCCACGGCTTCTTTGTAAAATGCAAGCAAGCAGAATCTGGCGGTCAGGCCCAGCCAGTTTTAATGACTGACTGACTGGTTCTTGTGCAAAAGGGTGCAGCTCCACTGCATTTGGAGCTTGCTTCAAATAAATATGCCACATCTTCAGAACTGGGGATTGCAAGCTCTTCTTCTTCCCTTGAGGGATTAGACTGCTTTGTGGCAGCACTGCCGGGGGAAATGGCTGCTGGAAGGCAGAGGCCAGGAGAAGCTTGGGGAAGGGATGTGCTTGGAGAAGGAACTGCAGCCACAGGACAGAGGTGCCTTCACTTCATCCCAATCCGTGATGTAGTTATCAAAAGCACAGGGCTAGGCTGGCAGTTTAGGATAACAGCTACAGAAATAAGGAAGGGAGGGAGGAGAAGTAGTCATAGCTGGTTGGGTAGATGAGAACCAGTTCATTTTTTAGCTCCAATCCCACTGTGCCCCTATGCTGCTGGTGCAGCAGGTAGGTGTGGGCGTGATGGAGTTGTCTTATTCCCCCTTTTATTCTTCCCTTGAGGCAGTAGGAGCTGCTTGCTAATATGCCCATGGCAGAGGGGATGGATCTTAGCTCATTATGCTGTGGATCCAAGCACAAAGAAGAATGCTTCATTTCTTCTATTTGTGGGTTTGCTTGTTCTGGATGAATGGACCGAAGATATTCTCTCTGTGGAGAATGGGTACGTGGGAGGTACATGTGTTTCTATCTCCAGGCAATAGCTACCTTGCTTCTGGAATTGTTCTTTTGGCCTGATTTTTCACCTTGCCTGGATATCAGTGTGACTCAAGACATAGTTTCAGGGATTGAATTATACTACTGAAATGTTACTGATGTGTTAAACTGGTGTGAAATCAGAGTCTAGCTACTCATGTTAGCTCCCTGGGAATAAGGAAGGAGCTGAATGCTTCCATCCAACAGAAACAGTCACTGCATGCAAATACAGTACCTTGTCTGGGACTTCAGCAAGGACTTCGCTGTCCTCAGGTGAGGTACCAGGTGAGGTACGTGGATCGCTGCTAGTGAACCAAAACCACATGTCTATTGCATCAGCTTTTATTTACCAGAGTTAAAATGGAGTTTATTCTCTGGGGTTATTACTGTCACTCATTATTAAAGGTCTAATTAATGCTGTTTCTTTATTATTGGTTTAGAATTAATTTCGTATTTCCCACTTCATGAATGTTAGCTTTGTAAAAATAAGGGCTTTAATTAATTGACTGAGTTACTTTTCCAATATACATCAGTCCTACTCCTTCCCACACATGTATCCAGAAGGGCAGAATAAAAGTAAGTATGGTAAAAGGACAAAAGGAAAAAAAAAAAGTATGGTAAAAGGAAGTAGAATGTCTAAGCTCAGGTCATTAAAGTGGTAATAATAAAGGCTTCACCAAATGGAAAATACCAAAAGTCTACTCCAAACTGTCTTGATCAACACTCGATTCATTTTTATTGTTTATAGTGTTAATTATTTTTTGAAAAAAAAAAAAAATCTGTATAAATTCAATTCATAGCATGGCTGTTAAATTGTAAATAACTGTAACTGCTGAAGCTTTTCCTCTAACAAAATTGTAATTGGCCTTTTAAAATAACTACACTAATAAATCCACCTTCTCCGTTCTTCCCCTACTTAACAAAGCAGAGATCCTTAGTTACCATAAATAAGCATCATTCCTTTAGCCCCGTGAAGTTTTGCTAGCCTACACCAGCTGAGAATCTGGCTCAAAGCAGGGCTGAGATAAAGGAAAGAGAAAAATCACTTACAAGATATTCGTGTATAGGATTGTTATTCTGGCTGAAGTCAATGCTTTACCACTTACAGAGGAGCAAAATAGGGCATTAAAATTATTTATACTCATTGAGATATTTTAAACACAGTGATAGAAATTTGGAGTAAAAAATACGGTTCTATTTTGCAGTTGCTGCTAGTTACATATTAAACTGATTTTATTAACATACTAAACAAATGATAGCTGTAATGCACCACTTCTCTTCAATGTGTCTTAAGTACCTATGCTTGTTGTTGTAGCACCTCTGCACCTTCTGATCCGCAGTGCTCCTGATCTCCACAGTGTGGCTGTAAATTGGGGCAAAAACCTAGATCCATCCCATTGAATCACCAGAACTGTATGTTTGAACGGCCTGGGCACCTGCTGTGGAAAGACAAAAGCCTCCAAAGGGTGAATACTTTTATAAACGGTGATATGGATGATTGAGCCGGGCTGCTCAGGCAGTATGTGGTGAAGCAGAGAGACGAATGGAGGTCTTCCAAAATCTGAATGGCCTGTGACTTTAGGAATGTCCTCTCCTTCGCAGCAATCTTAGAGAGGCTGTTCTGATGTTTTGTTCTTACTCCCTTTGCCATTTCTGGTAGCAGCCTTGCCTAGAGATCATTTCTTTCTTAAAAGCATCTTGGATAACGTAATTGTTTTGTACACAAGAGTCACAAGAGCACTTCAGGTTTCTCTGCTTACTACTGTCAATGTATTTCTGGTTTTTTGGATGTGAAGCGTCTCTCTTGGTGGTTAGTGTATTTCCAGGTCACTTCATCTACAGATTCTGCATTAAATATTGAGGCTTGTACATGCAACCTTTACAGTTTTGCATGTGTACAGAAGGTTTTATACAAGGTAACACACATTTCCAAGTGCAGCGATCCCATTTTCTTGGGTTTGTACCTGCAGATTCAGGTTTGTACCTTTGCATTCATATAGCAGGTATATGATATCCTGGCAGCAATTTGCCCTGCACAGGAGAGTGGCAGAAGCCCTAGGGTGGAGTACAGACCTGGAACTTGGCTCTGGTTTCGGGTGCTGGGTTGTGCAAGCACGTATCCATGTTCCTCCGCAGGATGCAAGGAAAGGCTCTCCCCCTTACTCCCCCCAGCTTCCATAGTCCCTTTAAGGTCTAGAGAAAGGAAGCCACCCAAGATGTCACTTAATGATACTGTTGTAGCTGCAGTCTCCCAGTTGTACACAGAGAACCATTGCTTCTCTTACAGGCGTGGGAGTGTGTACACGCACCAGAAATTGGCCCTTACATGTCAGATTGCAAGAAACCTGCTCTGGTGACTAATTATCCTGAGTCTGCAGGGTGGCGCACAGATACCCTGTAAATAGCACTTAGTCTAGTCTCAACCTGTTAAAAGTGTGTGACGATTAACACTTTTTTTCCCAAGTAGTTCATTTTGACAGCAGTATAAACAAAAGCACTTCTATGCATCTTTCTTTGCTGAATTATTTATTTGAATGTAGATATGAATCATTCTTTATTGCGGAATACAGTGCAGTCATGCCCTAGTACTAAAACATCAGTGCTAATTAGCTGGAAATAAAATTGTCAAAAAATACTTGATCCTAATTAGAGTCTTTTTAATGTTTATACACTGTGGACTTGATCTTCCTCCCAATGACTGTGTAAATCTGGAATACTTTCATTGACTCTAGTATGATATTCATGCAAATAAGATGATAACTTTATGGCTTGTTATTATATGCTGTTAGCTAAATAAGAAAGCAGTTCAAATTTTAAGTTGTTTGATTAAGTAAAATCAGTCCACGTTTCCTGCTGCATATCTAAAGCATAGAAATTTTAGCAGCTCTGCAATTCAAGAAGTATAGGTCTGACCATACTCTGAAAAATAACTACATACTCTTATCTATTTTGCATATGAATAGATAATTAACGGACTCCTTTTTATATTAGCTGGAATTGTTCAGTGTGTATTGGTAAAGTACAAGAGTTGATCTGCACGACCAGCAATACTGAGTCATGCGTGCTTAAAGTTATTCAGGTTATTCCCTACATAGTTCCTTTTACCATTCTGTCTCTTTCTCTTTGAAATCAATTATCTTTTTCTTAAGTGAAGCTCAGCTACTTTCTCGATGTAAGTCCTCAGCTGTTCCTTATCTGTTTTCCCAATCTCCATGTTCATCAAAACACTCAATCCTATAATACTGCTTCAGCTTTGTTCTTCTGTCCCAAGAGTTTTCTAGAATACCTTTTGAGGGTTGGACTCAAAAACCAGGTTTAACCTGATGTGAAATGCATTTGGATTTAGTATTTTACTCCGTGTCCTCACAGTCGAGACGAAGTTTAGATTTGGATGTGAACTTCATTGAACTTTGAAATAGGTCACACTTAGTGAACTTGCAGGATCCCATCCTTGATAAGGAGGAATTTTTGAATCCTGAGTTGTCTCTCACTGACTCTGGCGATCTGCCCAGGACCTCCAGCGGCGCTTCTGCAATTTCTCCAGTCCAGACTTTCTGTGCTGTAGGCTATTCTCTCTAAGGTCCATGCCCTGTACTTTATAAGCATAAAGACAAAAAAAAAGTATATGTTCTTTGTTCTTCTGAAATGAAAGTGAAATTCAAAAATCATAACTGCTTTTTGTTAAGAGTTAAACTCAAATGCAGTTATACCAAAACAACATGGTTGCAAACTGTTTATTTTTGAAGCTACGTAAGTAGAAGCTAAAATAGAAGACCTTTTTTTTTTTTTACAGCAAATAATTGACAAGTTATTTTTCTCCTTTATCAATTGCTTAAGGGGCTTATTATTTTATTCACATATTTATAAATTTGTTATAACTGTTTGAATAATTCTGTAGCTAATTCTTGAGCCGTTAAATAGTTTATAAACAATTTATTTTGAGGATTTTTAATTCAGCATTCAGGGGTTATCAGTTGCTGGTTTCCTGGCTTCGTGCCTAGCTCTTGGTTCTTGCTTTTTCATGGTCTGTAAGATGAGTGTTGGGTCCCTGTGTGGGACCTTTAGGGGCAATTGCAGTAGAAAAGAAATAATAGTGACTTTAACTGGGCTGATTTAGCAGCGCAGCATATTGGGTTTCTGGTATGACCATCCCACTTTGAATCTTGCTGTCTGAGAATGTTCTTTAATGTTTAGCCCTAAATTGAGCCAGGTCTGAACCAAGCTCAGACCAGGGTGAACGTACCCTATTACATCAGACATTTACTTGGGGATTTGCTCACCCCAGGATCTTTTAGGTTTAGCTGAGAATTAGAGAGGTCTTCTGAAGAAATGGATCATTTCTTTTCTATGTAGATCCTGAATGAATACCCAGATGAAACTCTTTCCCTCTGCCAGCCTCCCTTGCTGTCCTGAGTTCCGCTTTGCGGGGACTTGAGCCTGGTTCTGTCCTGCTGCAGCCCCATTAGCACAATCTGGAGAGGCCATCTAGGGAGTGCACAGATGTATAGTGACACATACATTTGTGTTTGATGAAATATGATCCCATAAATGGAGAGATTGCATTTATCACCTGTCTGAGGAGGTTGAGTAGGACACAGTGGAGATGCCCAGGAAAGGACTGTTCAGCGTGCTTTAGGTTGTATCTCATTTGATTCCAGAAATGCCAACTCAGTCAATTCTGCTGCATTTAAGATGACTGTAATGAGGGATGTAATGTCTCTATGAATTACCTGAAAATATTTTAAAAGCTCTGTCACTATTCTTTCCCTTGAGATTAAAGACTAATCTTGGGTATTTGCCGACTAGGAATCTACCTAATTACCTGAGGTTATATGCCGGTCAGTAAGAGATGCTTTATGAAGGACAGGGGAATTGTTCTAGTGTGTGAAAAGTCAGTAATTGGGCACATCGTTCCCCTGGAGATCAGTTTGAGGAGAAGGAGCTATGAAAGTCCTGATGTCCTAATAGGAAACCCATGATTTATGAGATAAGCCACCCCTGGGACTTTCCCACAAAGTTGAGGACTTCAGACTGGGCAGATGACAAAGCTCAAAGCATGTATTGCTGCATCCAAGAAAGTCGGTGGCTGTTCATAGATCCAAAGGTATTTCCTCTAGTTATAAAGCAAAATTCCCTTTCTAGTCTAGTGCGTAAAAAGTATAAGGATGCTATCAGCCCTTCCCCTCCCAGAGACAGTCTCATGCACTTCTGCAACCCCTTTTGCTTCATCGCTTTCCCTGCCTTTCCCAGGCTGCACTGAACTCTGCTCCCTGACCAGCTCCCAACTCCTTCAGAGCATTTTAACTTGCAAAACATAATTGCTTACATGGAGTAACTGCTTCTGTCCTTCCTTGGAGATCCATTCCCTCTGTTTGTCTTGTCTCATTGACACTTCTCACTGGCTAGTTCTCTTGGGTCTTGTATTGTGCAGACTGGAAGGAAGGGTCTTGTTTGTCCAAAAGCAAGATGAGGGCTGTGGCTTGTGTTTGCAGGCTTGACTGAGTTATTGCTCCCAGCTGTCCTCATTACCCGTTGGAGTTGGCTAAATGAGATGTATCCTCTCCCTTATCACTGCAGTATGCAATCAGACCTCATATTGATATGCTGGGCTTTACAAGACAGGTAGGCTACTGCTCAATCTGTCTAGGATCAGACATGAGGAGGATGGTCACTTCATAATGCCATCTGAACTTGGTTTTCATCCCACTTGCGTTGAGGGAATGGGATGAGGAACAGAGTTCCTGCTAGATGGAAAGTGGTAAGAGCCCAGTCTTGCACTGATTTAGCACTAGTCCTTCAACAGGAAGGCTTCCTGATGGTTAATTCCCATTATGAGAATTGTAAGGTCTTTAATAGTTATTAAAGAGGGTTTGTTTTTCACACTGAGCTGTTTTTAAATTAGTGCTGTGAAGCCTGCTCAGCAATGTAGTATAGAAGCAGAATAAATAGTCTTGTACTTAGATCACACTCTACTAACATAGACTTCTTCCTGACTAGCTCAGGCCAGCAGTAATAGTGATGCTTCAAGCCAGGATCACCCAGCTTCTGCCCATCCCTGGGCCAACAGATCTTCTGGTTGACCTTGAAATAGAGATAGTTGAAGTGTTGTTGTATGTGCAGTAGCACTAGGAAGCCTTTAAACCCCGGTGGCCAGGGTCTGGCTTACAGCTTATTGGTCGCCTCCGCTTGTAGGCAGGGCTGATCTGAAGGCATGCCCTACTTATATTTGTTTAGCCAATGTTACTGGTTTCTTTCCACTGATGAGGAAGTATTTCATTGGTAACTCTCTATCCTAGGCAAGGGAAGCCCACAGTGAAAGACAAAGTTCAGACTTAATTCAGAGAGTAAAATCCTAGTGCTATTGAACTTGGAGGTAGAATACATCATCGGTGCAAGGTGCTCACAATCATGGTGCTCAGATCCAGAACAAAGACAGTACAGGCTTCAGAAAGGAAGGCAATCTTAATTCCTTCTCATACGATGTAAGTTTAAATTGGGTCCCTAGGTATAGTTCAATAATAAATATGTAATAAACTACTGAACTTTTGAAAGTTTTCCCTGGAAAGTTATAAAATATGCAAAGTGTTTCTTGAGAGATTGAAATGGATTCTTCACAGCCGTGTTTGCCCAGTAGATCATACGTGTTTAGTAAGTATTTTAAATCCTTTATTAGGGTTACCCAAAAGAGTTATTTTGTTCTAGCAGTTAAATCAATATTTAGGCAAGTTTAAGCTACTTATATTTTTTCCAAGGCACTGGAATGTCTTATTGTGCCTTAATCTATCCTAAAAGAACACATTTAGAAAGTATTTTTAAGTACTTCAAAGAAATATTATGACACTTTGTTGACAAGGTAACTTCATCTAGATAGCAACACGAGGAAAAACTGAAAAGACAGGGATTACTTGACTTGGAAAAAAGAGTAAAGAAGATTCTTCCAACATATTTCCGTGACTCTTCTCTGAGCTGAAAGTGATGAACAGAAGGTTATAAGGGTTGTGATGCTTTTTTACACCATATCCTAGAACCATGAATTCTACCAATGCACGATGTTAATATTAAGTATTTCTTTTTATGTATTGTGCACAAAAGTGCTTTATAAAGCGTTGGGAAAATAGACAGTTGCTTGTGATTTCTGCTAAGTGGTATTTTATATCATGCTTCTAGAAAGTAATTTTCTTAGAAGTTGCTAAAACAGAGCTGATCAATCCTTGGTTTTATTTTTAAGCTATAGAAAACTATGTTTAAAACATAGTGGTTATCAAAAAAGTTTCCATCTTGACATGGCAAGTGTGGATAGCAAAAATGAACTGATTTTCAGACTGAATTGCCTGAACCATATTTCACGCATTATAAGATGCATAAACATACACTAGCAGAAAAAACTTGGCATTGAAAATACTCTGTTTTTATATATATATATATATATATAAAAANATATAGGAATCTACAGGATGAGGCTCTTCATTTATTGCATAAGATAGCAAACACAGAATAGGAGGAATTTCTTTCTAGTAATTAAATAAATTACCTGAGAGAGGATGTACGCGTTAATTTTAACATTTCATTTAATACTTCCCTGGGCCTTCTATATCGAAGTAAACTGGAACTGGGATTTTCGCTTGAATCATTGAAACATTGAAGTTTGAAGCAACTTCTTGTTTATTCTCAGTGGTAGCATCGCACTCCTATCCCATTTTTTTAGGGTAAAATAGAACATCCAAGTTAATGATCAGACTTTTATGCCTACCACAGAAAGTAATGATTTATTTGACTTTGGTCATCTTGTAAACATCCTGGTGCATAGGAATCAAGCAGAGAAATACACAAAACATCTTTATTGACTTATACATACAATGACATTTACAGTGTGTGGTTGCCCAAAGTAGTAACATACAATTTGATCTGAGCATGGATATAGGTTCTCAGGCTCAGCCTCAAGAATAAACAACATGGCAAAACTGGAATTCAAGGAAATGATCTTAGACTGACTCTTCTGAGGTAGTTCCAACTCATTTTACATGTCATTCAACTTAAATCATCAGATCGTCTTTCTATATCAAAAGGCAGTTTTTGTTTTGGAAAGCTGGTTGCTGTAGATGAGAGTTTTGTTAGGGAATGAAGATCACCACAAAAAGCTCAGCAATTACATGATATAGTGTCTAAAACAGTGGCATGATTTCCCTACTCCAAACAAAGGGCAATTTTAAAATATAGCGTTGCTGTGCCAGCAATGAGAGCACCATGTCAGCAGATCTAAATCCAAACTTCGGATTTGTTTGTGAATTCGGGACTCTCATCGAGTCATGTGCAAAGGTGGACCTGTATCAAAACACACAGTAAGTAAGTATATTTGATTCTGGTGTAGACCAAACACATTGCATATTCTTGCACTATTAATGGGCTTTAAGAAACATCTTGTAGATGAGTTGGACCTAATCATTACAACATGTACCCGAATAGTGGCATTGAAATGTCATTGTACTTGTGGTCACTTTGGTGATTCTGGAGACACACAGAAGGCAAACATGGTTTTACGCCTTTACTCAGTAGTGGAGTTGAGAGTAGAAGAGAGTTTGCTCTCTTCAACAGATGGGTTTTATATGCAGTCCAGAGAGAACAAATGTCCTCCTATATGGAACATTGCCAGTTTGAATCGTGATGAAAGGCTTAGTGTCTTTGGATCTGGGCCCTGCAAATGGCTGATTTAATACTATGTCTTTTATCATTTATCTTGGCAGATGATGTTTTACCAGTGGCACCATGTGTTTATATTCAGGGTTATCCAAAGAGAAGAGTAAATGGAATGAGGGGACGCCCACGACTTGTGTAGGTCACGTTGTTGTAGTAACGTATTTGCAGTGCCAAACCGGACAGCTACTTCCCCTAAAACCTCTGCCTGTCATCAGCTTGTATTTCAGTTTCCCTGCAGTATATTTGGACTGTGTGTTAGGCCATGTATTTTTAAAGTAGGTATTGGTAATTTCAAAATCTTTTACTATCTCTACTTCACCAGACTTTGATTCCAAGGGTGGTGTGTTTGAAGAGCCGGAAGCCATATCCAGTCGCACTTCTACGGACAATCTCTTCCACAGGGACCGTGTTGCTTTGTAAAAGATCACACAGTTAACATCTTAATATTACTTGTGAAAGAGAGAAGAGAACTGAATTTGACTGTCATGTCTTGAGGTCTGACTTTTGACAGCTCTGCTCTTCTTTTCCAACCAAGGCATTACTGTTGTTTATTCCTTTCTCAAAGAGATTCAAGTGGACTGGAAATAGGCTGAGGATGGGCACTGCAGAGTCTCTCCTTGTATGGCTTCTCTTCACCTGCCTTCGTAAGGGTAAAGGTGCTGTTGCTGCCAGCTCATCTCTATGTTTTAAGTCTTCCATGAATGATGTGTTAGACTTCTGGGAAAATATTACGACCAAAGTACAGTCCCAAGAGCCCCCTCTGAGTTTGCCCAATAAACTATGCTAAATTTAACGGGCAACGGAAATCATATTCATGGCTTTCACTGTAGCATATTTTCAGTTAAAGAGATCTCATTGAAGGATATGTGTCACAGCAAAACATAGATTTTGCATTGCTTTATTAAAAAGCATCAAACTGTCCCCATTTAAATGTACCATACTAGGGCTGTTATTGTTAACTATGCATTGACACAGTATATTGTGTGAATGATCCAAGTTTTAATGGCTTTATACTCTCCGTCAACATGATGTATCATAATTGCTTTTTTGGACCAGTTACAAGCTGAGCGTAAATATTTAGTATTAATGAATTCAGGTTTATTATGTGTAAGTGTATCTGCAGTGCAGCAAATCCATCCGTAGCATCTTAGCATGCTCAGGGCAGGACTTCCCCCTTTCTTTCTCATTTTCCTCCTCTTCCTGCTTATTTGCCCTCTGAAAGGCACAATAACTTGCCTCTGTCTCCAGTTGTTACTGGTCCTCTCAGCCTTGGCACTGCACCATGTTTACTAGACACACTTTTGCATTTCTGTCTGTTGTGTCTTTTGTTATGAGCAGATCGCCCAAATAGTCAAATCCATTCATGGGTCACTGGCTGAGGGCTGTATCATATCGACAGCATGAGGTCTGTTATTTTATCTTTTTTGTATATATCTTGTATTTTACATATCATCAGACTTTCGCTTCTCCTGCCAGTGTGCTGGGGAACTCTGGAAAGCAACATGGGACAGAATGAAATGACAGCTGTAGAGAAGCCAAAAGCACACTCTGCCCTTGCTTTCCAGGTCTGAGGCCTCACTGCAAACCCCTTCTGTGCTCTCAGGCCAAAGGCTTGGCCTTCTCCTGAGAAACTGCCATTGTCAATTGTGTCAAAAGAGAGTGAGTTGGGGGGGTCTCCGTAGTGTCAAAAGCTTCTTCCCAAATTGAAGTCATCCATGATGGCTTGTGATGCGCCCCTCTCTGAAGGCTCTGGACCTGTGTTCTGGCATGGTGCACTGCATTCAGACCAGTATTTGTTGTGTATTTCAGAAGTGAAATTGTAACCACATAGAGAAAAGCAGACGCGTGACAGAGGGGAAGGATGGTTCTGGGTTTAAGATTGCAGCCTAGGAATTATGGAATGTGGATTCAGGTTTTTGCTCAGCTGTACGTTCTGCATCAACTTCCAACCTTTGAAATGGGGCAATAGCAGTTATCCCACAGAGATAAGCAGATGATTAGGAGATGCTTGGGTACTGTAAGTCTATGAGACTATATAGCTATAAAAGACAGCTGTACAGACTGGACCCCAGTTTCTCAGTGGGTCTTCTGAAGTCCTTGCCATCCTCTGGCCGTGCAGCTCCATCTGTAGGCCTGGGTCCTCTTTGTCAAAACAAACTCCATCTATCTGTGTAGACTCAAGGGTGGTCCCTGCTTTCCCCAGTGCTCCTCATGCTCTCCTTTCCCCTTGTCTCTAGATTAAGATCAACTGTTGTAAAACATTGTCAGAAGAACAGGCGTACAGCTGGCTACAGCTGTGGCGGTGCTGGACATTTGCACAGAAGTTCCCTCTGTGTATAACACGGCATTTGGTGTCCCTGCAGCATGGGGGGCATACAGAAAGGAGAAGAAAGGACTGTGAAAAGATGAGACTAAAATCAAAGGCTGAGAGAAATGAGAAAAAGAGCAGTGGAAGTTTCTCTCCAGGAAGTCCTTGTGAACATTTAAGATTTCTGCTGCCTTCTCGCATTTTATAAGTGGTCTGAACAGAGACAGTTTATATTACTAAACCTAACGAGATGCTGCTAGTCTTCTGTGAAATTGGTTGGATACCTAGTGATAAGTTAATTCTTAGTATCAGTTTTCCCCCTCATGACAGTATAAGTCCTAAATACCCAGTTTTATTTGGCGTCTTTTGCAATAAGGCAGATGATCTTCTCATTAAGGCATGACTGGGGTAGAGCCAGGCTCGCTCTGCAGAGGCTGGCTGGTCTGGCGAGGTGATTCTGAGCTATTACAGCTCTTGGGGAGACAAGTGCCTCCGTGCGGGGCAAGGTTGGCTGTGATGATACTGACTGCTGGACACACGTCCACTGTTCCTGCCTCAGGAGATGGTGCAGATAAAATAAATGCAAGGCAAGGGAAAAGAGGGTGTTGAGGCCACCTTGTTTCCCATAGGGCTAACTGGCCAGTGGCTTAGTCTGCTTCTCTCAGTCCCGAGCCTCTGACGACCTGTGGCTTTAAAGTTTGGTACCCAAAGAGAGAACACAGTTCTACAACAGTCGTGTAGTTGCTCTGTGCCTGAGGTCACCTGTCCTGTAGTTAATAATTTACACATATTTCACAGACCTGCACAGAATGTGGTAGGCATTTTTGGAGATCAGGATGACTACATCTCTAATGCCAGCAATAAAACTGCCATTTATATTAAAAGCCCCAGAGTGCTCAAAATTTAGTTGGAAGTTGTAGATGAGACATTGCTTAATTTTCTCCTGTCCTCGCAAAATCACAGTCAATTTTTGCTGCTGTCTTTAATAATAAATTGGGGAAAATGTGCATGCTGTAAAGCTTTTAGCTATGGTTATTTAAACTCTGAGGTTTTTTCTTTTTTCTTTTTTAGTTTAAATGTTAGTAAATACCTTTAATGTGATTTTTTTTAAAAAGTGGAACCTTTGTAATAAGGCCTGTTTTGGATAGCTTGGAGGCCCAGCTGTTTACTGATGGAAGGCCTTTCTCATGTAATCTCTAGTAATTTACTTAACATTGCTAATATTTTATAGTTGTAACTGCAGTGGAATAAGAACTCTACAATCATTCTGTAGGGAACTCAGCCCTCAAATTGCATGTAAAAACTCTGTGTTGCTGGAGCTTCCTGTAGGTTCAACTCGCTGAGCTAGTCCGTGGTTTTATCAGCAATATTAATGAAGAGCACGTGTATCCCTGCTATTGGAAATTTTAAAGTTGCTTTGGAGAATTCCAAAGTGGGTTTCCGTTGTGAAAGAGTCATCAGAACAAGCTTGTAGTGCTAGTTGCCTGTCATATGTCTAATGAAGAAACGCTCTTGGTTGCTTTGCCCATTGACCTGCTAGTCACTTTAAACCCCAGTGGTGGCAAGCTTCTTTGAGGGTCTAGAATTACTTACATTTCTGTTCAGCCTTCCAAGTATAAAGTTAAAACTATAGAGATGAATTTCCCTTTGCCTTAATACAACAAGATTCAGAGTCTATTGAACACATCACTGCAAGCTCACCTTAATAATAATCTGAGTTTATAGACTCGCTCAGCCTGAAAACAAATTGAAAGGTACTAGAATTAGTTTCTTGCAGGAACATTTTCTGCCATAGAAGTTCTAATGAGCAGGCAACAGACAGACTTGACAAGGACCAGAATAATAATAAAACACATTAGGAATGGAAGTTAGCAAAAATAATAGAAAACGCAGCAAAACAAGAAGGATCAACAATGGTCATTATTCCCAAAGAATACCAATGAAATTATTAAGTTATGTATTGGATCATTGTCATCAGAAAACGGCACTCGCTGAGACTGAAGCTTTCTGCATAAGCTGTGTAAATGCTATGTGTGGGAGGTATACGTGTGTGTATAACTGTCTCTAAAGGAAATTTTGGGGAGCTTGAATCTCAAGAACTTTGTTTCGTGGGTGATTTAGTTCCTATTTCATCTCTCAGTTACCTTGCACTTTGCAGTTATAAAGGCAGGACAGAGCAACAGCCCTGAGGTGACCAAGTGACTTGGGAGACCCATCTGACCCGCACTCCTCCTTGCTGAGCCACAAACTGCAGCAGGGCACAGAGCGTTCCTTTCCAGGGGCAGCCTTAGTCATCTCTCCAGCCATTCATATGCACTATAGTCCCACTGAGTGACTTGACTTGTAAGAAAAAGCTGACATTTGTTTATTTCCATAGAAAACAGAACTGTGTTTTCATACCCAGCTCTAACCCTGTAGTCCTGACAAAGCATATAAAGTATTAGTGGGAAGGGGTCCAAGCCTGGCTTTGACAAAGGATGTAATGTGACTGTCTGAGATAATGGGACAGAGAGGACTTGGGAATGTCGTCCTGCTAGGGTTTCTCTGTTTGGTAGTGTTTTTTTCAAACCTGAGACGTTCTGTTGAATTTGACCCTCTGGTCTCAAAAGCAAGATCCTACTGATTTGTTCAGCTTAGGTGCTTGCTTCCTACAAGCCTGCCTCTTGGATAGCTTCATGACTTTGCAATCAGACTCTTCCCGGCTGAAATAGGTAGTCGGTTCATATTCTGACAACCAATGTAAACCTTTTGTGGAAGTAATATCGATGTCTTTTAAATGGGATCTTTAACTGCTCTCACTGTACATCAGGATTAATATAGGAATTCAGTCTTTCATTTCCTGGCTATATTCCTGTTTTATTTAATCATTTAAGAAAAAAAAGAAATCCGTAGACTTTCTTTTTTCTTTTCAGTTCATCAGCCAAATTTAATGCTTGTCATGAGTGTGAAAAATATAGGAAAATAGTTGATTTTTAGCCATCATTCCTATACTACTTGCGGTGTGTGCAAATGGAAAGGTCTAATAACAGACTTAGGGATATGTCTAGCTTTTCTTTTTCTGGTATGCATTGCTTGATTTTGCTGAAAGTGAGGAATAAAATTAGTGCTGTTCATTTTCCTATAATTTGAAGCAACCCATTTTCTCCCAGCCTGTAATTCAGGTTATTACCCAATCCCATTGTGTTCCGAACACGAAGAAAACACTCATCTGTTCACTCCTAAAAAAGAAAATTCAAATGCGGCTTTAACATGTCTCTCTGCTGATGTGGGCTTTCTCTGACGCACGTTGATTGCCTGTCATACTCTGTAAATCAAAGTTATATATCTGCATGCCCCATACTACTACTGCTAAAAAGGGATCTAATTGTTTCTCTATTCAGCTTGAAGGGCAATAAACACAGATTAATAAGCATATGCATAAATAACTCGCATGTATTATGAAAGATTATAATTTGCATTTATTTTTAGCTGCATTTCAAGAATTACAGATGCTAGCATCTACCAGACAACCCGTTTTTGTCACCTTCACAGTAGGGAATCTCTCCCTGGGAGACATTTTCTTTCTTTGACACTATTCTTTCATGAGCCTTCTTGAAGTTGATCTGGGTCTTGAATCAAAGCTATCTTAAAGATTTTCCTGGATACACTTGTGAAGTATGAACTCCCTTTGAATATCTGAGGGTGGATTAAAAACTTCAGCTTGCATCACTCACAAACATTTGCAAAACTCCATAGTTTCTATTTCCCAAGTTTTTTCTCCAGTGTCTCACAATCCTTAGATTGTGTTTAGTTTTCCCTTCCAGAATTCAACAACAGGATTACAAAAGAGCCTTGGCACTCATTTTAAGAGTGTGTTGTTACTAGGGGAGATAAAGCAAAACTTGAAAACATGACCACAGGTAACCATATAACTGAAAACCCCCAATGGGAAATATGCTGGTTTTACCCTTTACCTCCACATGTATTCTAGAAGGTACTCTTTAGAGCTGCAATAATGGAATTGTGCTTCTTCTGTCTTTTCTTACCTCTAATCATCTGCCTTTGTTGTGAAGTAATGCATCCACTGGCTAAATAACTAGGTACCGATAGGCTTTAACAACTGTTATCTTTCACTTCTTGCTAAGTAAAAAATAAAATACAAAGAGATTCTAGAGACCAGAATAATGATGTGGTCATCACCAGGAATGTGAACGTTCTAGGTAGCCTAGAAAACCATTTCCCAGGCAAATTCACAAAAGCGTGGGTGTGAAGTCCAGTGCGGTTCATCCTTCCTAGAACGCAGTAGCCCTTTTCTGCATTTAGTAAGTGGGTGACGGTGCCTATTAAAAGATGTTGCCGTGAGCTCCTTGTAGGACTTGAAAGCCTGCCTGATCCAGTTCTATACATAACGGCCCAAAATATTTGAGTCAAGGCTGCTCTGGTTTAAGGTTTTTATCATGAGACCATCTTTAAGGAATTTTTTTCTTGGTTTAGCATTGCAAAACTTGAATTCCTGGGGTAGCCGGTGCAGTAAGCACACAGCAGCAGGCTGCTGTGTCCTGTGTGGGCACTGGACAGCAGGGCAGGGAAAGAGGCATTGCACATTCTGAAGCAGAGAACAGTATTTTCCTGTTTAAAAAATAAAAAAAAGCGGAGTTGAATTGCTCTTACTAGAGACAGAGAGATATGCCTTTGTGCTGCCTAGTGTGCAGACTAGCTGATTTGAGCTGCAGTGCTTGGTGCATACATACACGGTGTCTCTGAGCCCCTTGCTGGCTTAAGTTGTTGTGAAGTAGACTGCTGCCTGCGATGTAGCATCGGGAGACGGAAAAACACAGTTAATATTATGCCAGGGTTATGTTTTCTAGATAGAAGACTTTTCGAAGGGGCTTAAGTGACCTAGAAATGTACATACACTAAAACTTACTACCAGCAGCATTGCAGATTTTCATAGTGCAAAGAAAAGCAACAACATGTTAATTTTGGTTTGCCATCCTTTTGTAAAATGAGGTCCAGACTTCGTGTAACCCTGGTTGCCACAGCTGACCACCTCAACACACAGAAAGCACTGTTTCTTGCAAGCTCCATTACTATGAACATGCCACTCAATGAATGACAGTTCCAAGGAGTTACCTGAGGAATAAAGGGAGTTTGCACACTTTTAGTATGAGCAGCACTGAGGTGATCACCTCTCATGCAGGGAACTAACCCAATACGTTTCCCGCTTAATTTACCATTATACCATTGAATGCAGGGTTACAAGGGTGTTTGCTCTTTGTTTTAATGTTTTAGCTCCCTAAAAAATCCACACACAGTTTTTCACAGCTTGGAAAACATACTTATTCTTGCATTAGCAAAATTTATTTTGCTGCAGCTTCATAGGCTGTACTGATGATCCTTTGGGCAATGTAAATATATGTCACTAAAGGAGCATTTAGGTACTACCTTCCTTCGGTGTCAGAGCTTGTTGGATGTAGTTTTTGCTCAACTATTTGGTAAAAAGCTACCCCCTCAGAAAAAAAATACAAACACAACACAGCATTGACCAAAAAAATAACAACTAGCTGAACATCCCCATTTGCAAAAGTAATACTGAGCGAGAAGAAAGTCAGCGTGTGCTGATTTTCGACAGCTTTGGCAGCTTATTGGCAGCTTTTATTGTAGCCGGTTGTCTCTGGTGCTAAATTCCCATATATGTGGAGGCCCTTTAGTAGTCTGCTAGAGTTACTGGATCTGGCCGGTTAGCTCTGCATGGATACAGAGGAGAAAAGAATTCCTATACTTTGCATTTGAACAATTCACCTTGATTTCTAAAGGGAATGCATGGACAAATAACCACCTTCTGACAACCCTGGCTAAGAAACTGGCATCCATCAAGACTGGGAAAGAGCTACTTTATATTATTATTTCTAAATTTAGGTGTGAAGCACATTACTATTCTGTTGTGGCAATAATGGTCACTTTGTTATGGATAAAAAAAGTGATATAAGCAGAGAGATTTTAAAAGTGACTTTGTATCTAGGTGAGCAAGCCTCTCCAGGCTTTGATGCTGAGAGCTGTTGTTACTGATGTACAGGATTTCATGTAGTTTCACTTAGCAGATTAAGACTGTCCAGGGAAGGAGGAGAGAGAGAGAGACCAGAGCACACATCTGTGTGAAGTGATTCCCTTTCCTGTTTTCTGGGTTTATCACACCTGTGAAAAATGTTTCACTTAGTTTTTTGCCTCTCTGTTTCATTTTGCAAGGCACAGACAGATACTGATGTTGTCCAGTTAAATCACAAAGCGGTGATTGACAAATGAGCTGAAAACTTCCCTCCAGAAATCAGAAGGAACAGAGAGATGGTCAATACGTATACTGATTAGCACAAGGTTAGTAATGCTAGCTGTAAAGTCAAGGCAGTGGACTCTGGCAGGGCTCTTCCAGTGCAAAAAAGGGTTTTCTGGTGAAGATTTCTATGGGCTCCAGCACCTGTGACAGTAAGGTCATGTATCCAGCAGAGCGTTTATGTAGTTAGGGTGCAGAAAGTTGAACTTTTTTTTTTGTTTCCTGTGCAAAGGCCAGTTCAGCACACAGAAACATTGTTAAGTAGGGAAGATACCCAAGTAAGCCTTGTGCTGTTTTGTAGGAACTTGCACTGTGCATTCCCCTTCAACAAAAATTTAAAAATACAATTTGTAGATTAAAAGGGATTTAGTCCCATTTAAATTGCTAATGTGCAGATGCTTTTTTAGTAACAACAAACTTACCCTGAGAATCAATGAAAGCAGTACCTAAAATTGTACCTGGAATATTTGGATATATGCCTGTTCAAGAGCATGCAAATCTCTGAGTTTTGCCATGTGCTGTGATGTCTGGAAGCAAAATTGCCCTATATGAATATAACAGATCTGGAGTGGTGAGCTGCCAAAAGACAAGCCTTTGCATAAAACCGGCCCTTCAGTGGAGCCTGCGTCCCTGTCGCATCCCTACTGTGACTGTGCTACTGAGAAGACCTCCCAGGCTCTGCATGCCAGGCAGCGCCTCTCCCTTTCTTACCTACTCACATGACATTTATAAAAGAAAACAGAGGCACAAAGCCAGCCCAGGGAACGTATTTTGAACTGAGAGTTATGAATGACAATATTATCAGAAGAATTACAGGAGTAACTGGAGTTTCAGGTCACCAGTTGAACAAAAAAAAAAAAAAAAACTGTATGTTTTGCTACGGATCACGCTGAAGTGGAATTTGTGAGGGGTTTTCCTCCAAAATGTATAGTGTTCTTCTTCCTGTTCACTGGTCAGGATCGAACTCCTTTCTCTTTGGGGCTGGAAGCCATAGGAAGAATTTATTTAAAACCTTAATTTCCTTCTATTTGAGCTTGGATTTTAAAAAGAAAGTAGAGTCATGTTTGCTTGAGGGACTCAGAAGAGCATCTGTACAACCACTGTTTGAAATAAGCCTGAATCTGGAAAGGTTAGACACAGTGTAATATCTTGGCAGGCACGGTGCACTTGGTTTACGAATCGCCGTTGTTAGAGTCCGCACATTTCATTCATTTGTCCAGGTTTAAACTTTTCCCAGCATCTGATCCACTAAAAGGCTTTTTTAATTTTTACAGATTTTCCTGCTATTACAACTGTTCAACTCAAAACCAAAGAAGCATTTTATTACAAAAATCCACAAAAAATATTTTATATGTTAATTTATTCCCATAGTTCATTGAAATATTTACTTAGCCACAGTTGCTCAGGCGGAGTGGAGTCTGCGCCATGTGTTTTTCCACCGAATGTGACAAAAACACAGCCTTGTTCTAGCTCCACCCATTTTTGACAGGATTCAAAACCCCACTCCATTAACGTGAACATGCATTTGCACTCAGTTTAAACATTGCATATGGTTGATGTCTAATTCTAGGTGACTCTGAACCTATGAACTTTCATTTACTGGCTTTTAGCTGTGCATCTCCCATGCAAAATTAAAAATATCTGTAGTCATATAAAAGCAGAGCGCTTTTCACTCCTGCCTGTTAAGTGTCCTCTGCATTCACAACTTACAGACCATTCCATATGCATCAATTGGTTGTCACCAGCCATACGTGGGGCTGGAGCACTGGAGACCCTGTGCCCCAGATACAGTAGCACGTGTTGGTCCTCTGAGGAAAGCAACATCAGGTCCTTGTGGATGGATGTTCAGCCCAACATACTTGTTAGCCCTCATTTTAAAGAGGCAGCCTACTGAAGACGGAAGGAATGCCAGTGGAAATAAGAAGCTGCGTTTCCTCTCAAACTCATGAAATACAGTATTGTTAAGCTCTCTGTGTATCAGAAAGGTCCTTACTCCTGAGTTACCCCTTTCCAAGCTGTCTAGCTTACGTTCAATTTCTTGTAAAAATAGGATACATAGGTTTTATTTATCAGTGTTTCTTATAAAGTGTTTTGGGCTTGGTTTGGTTGTTTTGATTTTGATTTTTTTTTTTCTTTTTTCAAAATCTCGACTAATGTTAGCATTTTCAACCTTTTGCATTATAAAAATAGTTGAATGTGGAGCATAGCAGATCATCATTTGAAATGAGGTTATCTGGCGTCTTATGGAAAACCCACTGTGGAAAGTCTTGGTTAGTTTTGCTTTTATGATCCATTATGCACTGCGTAGAAATCACAGCTGCCTTTTGGTTGCTCACCAGAGACTTAGTTAATCTTGTAGTGCAGCCAAAACATGTGATGGTTCAGTTTGATCCAGACGGATTTCTGCATGCAAGATCCAGTCCTGCCGTGGGTGGCAGGAGCCAGGCTCACAACAGCAGCAGAGAGTGCTGTTTAGGGGCATAGGTTGGCTTGAAGAAATGACTTCCTAGAAGTAATCTAGTGTCAAACTGCATGGGCACATCTCTGAGTGGTATTGCTTAGAACAGATTCACCAGGGACAAGCAATTTCTGCAAGGCTTCCTAGTTGTTCCAGTGCGATAATGCAGGTACACGAGGGAGCGTCAGCTCATTGCATGTTTGCAGGATCAAACCCTGGGCCTGTGGGTTTGACAGGTGTGATAAAAGAATAAGTTTTACTTTATAGCACTAATGTATTCTGTGTCCTGAGAGGCCTGACTTCTTAAGCAGCACCTGATCTCCTACCTCAAAAGCAGGGGCATATGGCAGAGGTAAGATGTTTGATGTGCATAGACTTGTCGGTTGCTCAATGTAGATAGTCCTCCAGGTGCACAAAATGACTCTAAATTTGACCTTTGTCATGATTCATTTACACTTTAGCCTGAATTTAAAAGGATGGTAGTATTATCCTCTGGATCTTGATGTAAGATCATCATGAGTCATTTGGAGTCTTTCAGCAAAGTAATGCAGAAAAAAATCATGTATGTATATTACTTGGGAGTATGGAGGGAGACCTCTGAAGAGTGATTTTTATAAAAAAAAGAAAAGAAATGAAATGTGTCTAATTAGTTTGTATGTTTAATTTCTATAATAAAAATAGTGTAGCTTTGTGTAAACCCATACGTGCAGTGCAGTTCCTGAATCCATGATTGTGATCCTGCCCGTCTTTCTTCCGTATTACTTTTCATGGTCTGCTGAAATCATGTTTAGGGGGATAAAAATAGTATATCTTCTGTTTTTTGGCATCCAACCTCTAATTTACAAATATAATTTATGCTAATCTTGAAAGTGCTTCTCAGATACAAAGTAAAATGTGTCATCCTTAGTATATGTGTGTATAATTTATTCTGACGGGGAATAGACATTTCAAAGCCATTTTAGCCCTTTATACTCGGAACATTTGATATGAGCAGAGGAGCTGGGTGTTCCTTGCTGTAAGAGTAGGGAAGCAGTTAAAAAAGCCTACACTAATAATAGCTATTCTCTTAACCCAAAAACCAGTAGATGTACCAAGGAATGAACTGCTGTTTGAGCATCAAGCCAGCTCATATACAATCCTTGAGTTAAGTATTTTTATTCTTTCTGTATTTTCGCTGATTATTAGTCATTTTTATGATGGACTTAGACAAATCTTCCTACGTCATCACAGTTAATTTTTTGTGACTTCTCTTTTCTTCAGTCTGACTCAGATGGCTTCCCTGGCGGATTAGGTGTATGTCATGGCAGGTAGCACTGCATGGGCTTGCAGCTCCCCAGAGGGAAGAGGCCTGGCCATCCATGTGCATTCTTCCCACTTCTGCAGAGGAGCCTGCAGAGACTCCCAGCCCAGTTTCTGCCAGCTAACAAACCAGTATCTGTGACCGAGCCTTCCTTCTGAAGCACAAGAGAAGTGAGCAGCTGCTATTGAAATGGCTTCTCTTTGTTGTCTGGAATTTCAACACTCAAAGAAGGATGGTGACCTGCTCTGGTGCATCACAGCAAAAAAAATGGCAAAATACTGTCAAAGATGCCATGTCACCAGCAGAGTACATTCCCCTTCCTTCTGCTTGAAAGGTCAAGTCTCATAATCAGGTGTAGTTCCCCTTTTGAACTTGTGGATAAAAAGTCAGAAAGTCTCATATAAAGAAGCTCAGGAAGAAAAATAGAAACCTCACAAAGATGAGGAAAACTACCAAGTGGTTCTGAGTGCCTGAGGCGTGAAACTAATCCATTGTAAGTCTGAACTGATAAGAGAATTTCTGGATGAATACCAAGAACAAGGGTAGATAGATGGCTGGGAAGAAAATGTAGCTCTAGGGTATTCTGACTTTATGGGACTTAGATATTCCCAAGAATTCTCCTGCTCCTTCCAACTGCACTGGGGGACTTCATATTCTACATTGTTTATAGTTAAAGCAGTAACACCTAGTAAAACAAAAGTTTTCACACAAATATTAATTTGTTTTCCAGGAATTAATTAAGTTTCTGCCTGGATCAAGTAATGAAACTTCACAAAGCAAAGTAAAACTGTTATTTGCAATGCTAAGTGGAAACAATGCAAATTACAAAGACCACTCTGATTGAGGCAGTCTCTGGATACTTTTTCTTCATTGTGTATTTTACAGCAATGTGAGGACAAATTCTTTTTCTTTAGTTTTCTAACTTAACTTAAAAATATATTCCTAGTCAACAGGAACATTATGACTCATGGCCAAGCAAGGTGGAAATGACCTTGCCTGTGCTCTGTCCATTTAGAGTATTTTCTGTGTTCATTTTTAATGTTTAGCCTTCCTCTATAACCTGCCCTCTTGTAATGTGTAATAAAATGAATAACACAGAAGACTTTCCCCTGTGTAGTTCTTCAAACATGTGAACATTTTGGTTATTCTGTGCTGTAGTTTGGTCAATGCTCCAGTATCTACTTGATAGAATAGAGCAGACAGAGCACAATAAACTGAGCTGTAACGTGTCCAGGACTGCCATGATTACAGCTTACGTGCAGGCAGGCTGATGCCGTAGGTAGGAATAGCAAGGTCAGTATGATTTTGTGCTAGCCCAGTTCTGACCTCAGAAATCTCAGCTGACAGATAAAACCTGTATTGGAGGTATAACAAGACTCATCAAATCCATCAGCTGGAGCTCTTGTTCATATTTTTGAAATGAAAGCTGAGATCCACTATTACTGATTTAAGGCAGATACAACCATTTTGGTATTTGTTGTAATAATTCGATTCCAGTACTGTGTGGAAGAGGGATGGGAAGCTCGCTTACCTTCCAGTGCACCCAAGGAGGGAGTGTGTAATCTGGCAGCACTCGATGGTCTACATCAGACTTGTTCGGTAGGCTTTGGAGAAGCCCTGTAACATGTTTTTGAAAGCAGAGCTGCTTCAGAACACTCTTCTTAAGGGTGTTTGGAGCCAACTTCACTGCACTGCCCTTTTTTCCACCCACCGCAGCAAACGGGTGGGTCACTAGACGTAGGCAAATGCCGAAGTGCATTTTCAGCACAAAGTCAGCTTTGCTGTAAGTGTGTAACGTGAGTGATTGTATGATTAATTTTGTTATTATATAATTCATGTTTCTCTTTGTAGACAAATGTCTTGCATTTTTAACGGTTATTTGAACGCTGTACATAATTCTTTGTCAGAGAAGCGGTTGAACCTGGCCAAGTTCAAATTGAAACTTCCCAGAGGAATAATCCAAATCTGTATTTCCATATATATTAATAAACTGTGTAATACTTGCAGCAACTCACATAATACAGTTTTGAAATGAGATAGAACTCATTATCAGTACAATGAGGAGCACAGGCTCTTTCCTGTCAGAAATAATGGAGTGAGATCATCTACACAGTTATTTTCCCTCGATGTCTCTGTAGTCATTTATGCACAAGGTGCATATAAATCTTTCTTGGCCTGTTGCGCTGTAGTGGGACATACAGCTGCCCCAGCCAACTCCTGTGGTTGCAATCAGGAGGAGTATATAAATAAATCCTTCAATTCTGCCTGGTTTCATGATGTAACATCAGCACTGTGCATTGCAAAGCTGTGTTGCACAAGTCCATGCTGCTGCCTGAGGGTAGGGGATGCCACGTTTGAAATCTGTTGTCCTGCTTTTGTACTTGTGCTCTGGGTATGAGTCTGGAGTGACTCCTTTCTCCTCGCCCCATAATGGATTTCAGTCAGTATTACTGAGGTGTGAACTTGGCACTCCACCCAACGTTATGCTTGCACTTAATAGTCAAGCTATGCTAGGAAATACCCACTGCCCAACACTCAGGAATCACTACCAGCATAAGTAACAAACCTAAGCCTTTTGTGATCCTGGTTGATGACCAGGGTCCTGGTCCAAGAATTAGAGGCTAGTAATCTTCAGCTCGGGGTTTACAGTGCCTAACCATCAGCTGAATCTTGGCTCCTACACTCAAAGAGAAATGGACTCTCTTTTAAATGTGGCTGAAAAGAGGGAAATGATGTCCTGCTGGTTTTGTCTAGTAGCTGAGTGGAGGATGTAGAAAAGCAAGACCAGATCTACTTCAGCCTTGAAGCAGAACAGCAAGGTCTGTTCCCATCTGTACCTGCAACCTCTCTCTGACCTGGCTGTAGGCTTTTTATTCTGGAGTAAGCGTAGGAAGCAGGTGAGATGGGTTTTCATACGCGATGTTGAAAGGAATTCAGTGAAGAATGAAAAAGCTATGGGAAGTGAAGGAAAAAGAAAGGACATGATTTAATTGTTTAATGAAATAGTGCAGTTAGACATTGGACTTATATTTTGAAAGTTTTTATTTCTAGAATACAAGATGCAGCAGTGGCGTCGTATAAATATACCGTGCTTTGTATAAATGCAGTTCTGTTTATTCTTAGGAAAAGGTTGAAACATATAAGCTCAGTGGAATTTGTGCAAATCCATCCGCAACAGAATCTGCCCTATAGTGTGTGCTTTAGACACCTCCACACAGCAGTAAAGTAAATGCACTAATTAAATAACGTAACATGATAAGAATTTTAATGTTAGAGACATGGCGAACTGAAATTTTGTTTGCTAAATGTGATTTATCCAAGGGACTTAAGGAAGGAAGCAGACTCCCCACCTGCGTTCTTCAGCATGTTTGGATAGTAACCTTCTTTAAATAATGTGACAGGCCCTTTTCGTAGCCTAGCGTCAGAGGATTATATGATTTTTAGAACAATTTATGAAAGATTAGTAGAGGCATAGTTAATCATTTAAATTAGCTACAGGTTTTTTATTAATCTTCAAATTAATGAGTTCTACCTTTTGATCTTTCTGGCTGCAAATCCCTCTGGGATTGATGCCAATTAGAATTCTGTAATAACTTGGTTAGGAACATGGACTGGTGTGTGCATATGTGTGGCATGCGTGTGTGCACGTGTGTGTGTACATGTGCGAGTAGACGTTTTTTGGCCTGGCGAGTGGCACGTGTTCACTTAGACCTGTTCAGTTGTTGCCAATGTGGAAAGTGGACCTCTCCACTAGTGGAAATAAAATGAAAATGCAAGGACAGTAGTAAGTGAACGAAGGTTCTGCTTTATCATGCACAAAGTTGTGTGTTGCACAATGCCAATCAGATGCTTTTAGGACAATTAGACACAGCTTGTGTATTACCCACAGTGAAGATGGGGACAGTATCAGAGAATGAAGTGACCTTACTCACTCTTCACACAAACCGTTGAGAAATGTTCTTGTCTTTTAAAAAGGAAAATGCGTTCAGCACCAAAAAAATTGCACCAGCCCAAGGCAACATCAAATAGGAAACTTGCAGAGGAGCAGACTGACCCTGCTTAGGGCTTCAGTCTGTGTGAAGGGGAAACAGGAGGCAATTAGGGTTTTCCAGAGCTTCACTATTCTCATACTGGCATTTCTACATGCCCACAGCGGTACAATTTCAAACCTCGTTGCAAACAGGCCCATGTTGACCTGTGTAAGTTGCTGAATTTCTTTGCATAGTCACTGAATTGCCTTAATTGGAATGTGCTGTAGGTTTTACAGTACAAGCATCGGTAAGAGCTGTTTTTCAGAGCCACTAAGCGTGCATGAGTATGGCAGAAATAATACCAGGTTCTCAGTCCTGCCATCCGCAGTACAATGTAGTACTTGATACGACAGCGCTTGTGTCAGCTGAGCTTTCCTTCTTCTATACCTGTGTTTCTGAGTGGTTGGAGGTTATTTTCTTCCCAGTGTCCCATAGTCCATTGCCTTTTCATCTCCTACACTTGTACCTTACTAGTCTGATGCTGCTCGTGTTGCAGCTTCATGTGGATTTAATGAGATGTTGATGTTCAGTTTCCTATATCCAAGTAATTTTTTAAAGCATTGCTTTCTCTTACTATTCTTTAGTCTGAAGGGAAATGATTGATTGGAGCCTTGTTTCCCAAGGTACATGAGTGTCTGTAGTCAAAGATGAGTGCAGGGGAGTGTGGATCAATACACGATGTTGCATTTCTAAAGCAGTATTCTTTGCCCTACTGGCAGTCTTTTGTCTTCCTGAAAACTCAGTTCTGACTTCCAATGTTTGAAATTTGTTCTATAGACAATTTCTAGTCACAATGCTGTGAAACCTGAACAAAGCTTCTCAATTTCTTCTCGTAAAATTTTGAGTGAGTACATAGCGGTATATCTACATAGCAGTCGATGGAAACTTACGTTGACTACTATTCTAGTAGTTACCTTGTTTTAAGAAAAGAGCATTGCTTGTTTACAAAGCTAAAAGTACAATCTGCTCAACACAGGCAGAACTGAGACCCTGGTTCCAGGTGCAGTTCAGGCAAAGGTGGATCGTTTACTCGTATGCGTATTTTCTCTTACAGCATAGGTGGAGAAGTAGTGAGAGGAAATGAAGGAAGCTACGTGGGGAAACATTTCCGCATGGGATTTATGACAATGCCTGCTCCTCAGGACAGACTGCCACATCCTTGTTCCAGTGGCTTTACCGTGAGATCCCAGTCTCTTCATTCTGTTGGAGGAACTGATGACGAAAGTAGCAGCTCTCGTAAGCAGCCGCCTCCAAAACCTAAGCGAGACCCCAACACCAAATTGAGCACCTCATCTGAAACAGTCAACACCGGAACAACAAGTAAGAGTGGGAAACTACCGGACAGGACTGAAGGTAAACACTGTATTTCTTTGGAAAAAAGGCTTTTGATGACCCACTGTTAAGGTTGTCTAATTGGTAATTTTGCATTTAAGAATTACTTGTATGTTTCCCTATCTGTGCCAGCACAGGTGTCCTAGATCACTGTTCTCCAAATTTTGGACCAGTGGGTAATTGCCAACCTTCGATATTTCTCACAGGACCATACCACTTATATGGCCTGGTTATATAATGGGGAATGAGTCGAATTTATTCAAAATGGGAGGAAAAAGAGATTGCTATCGGATGGCACATAGGACACTGTCATCTGCATGCCAGCCAAGGGCCACTCACTCACTGTATCACTAGCACTGTGAAAAGCACAGCTTTAGAGAGGGTCCTCCTCAACAAAGAAGTGAAGGACAGAAATTATTAAAAAGATCATTGTCTGGCACTGAAACACTACAGCAAGGAAATACCATCCAATGGTAAAAATTGTACCCGAGATGGTATAATGTATTGCCCAAAGCTTCTGTTTGCATATGAGTTGACATTTTCTCTTCCCATTCCGCCCAGTTATGTTTCAGCTAATGCAGCATTCAGAGGAAAATAAACAAATGTGTTGAATAAGGTTATAACTTCATTACTTTGAACTACTAAAGATGAGCTAACGCTATAGGGATCTTCTCCTTCCTTTCTTTCATGCTGGAAATGCATTTTGTGCAGCAGTAGGACCAGCTGTACTCCCTGCTAGGAGAGATCAGGATGACTCTGCTTCACAGTGTGAATTGTGAGAAGGAACCCTTAGGGACAAATGGGTTTGATCAGTGCTGGTCTTTCCCACTGCTATGTTACATATCAGTTTTGACAGCCCATGCAGTATGTTGTGCTCTTAGTGCGTATCTCTTCTGATTGTTGTTGTGCCCAGAAATGCTTGTTAATTGTATTCACGCTACAACCCCTTTTAAGCAAATCTGATTTTAAAAGGTCATCAGTGATAAGAAAGGTGCAAAGGAATGTATAATTCAACTGGTGGCACATATGTCCACAATTGTAAGGTTGGACACAAACAGTGAACAAAGCTGTAGACTTATTTATGCTGTTGTTGGTAGTTATTTTGCATATGACATTTGCCCTTACTTCCATAGCTTGTTCTCTACAGTGAACATTACGTCAACTCCACTAAATAAATAAACTAACCTGACAAATCCAAGAGCTAAGTAGTGGCCCTTAATGAAAGCAGTTTACCACAATTTTACTGGACCAAAACCTACATAGAAGCCGTTCAGATTTGTGCCACAGACAGATTTAAAATCTCATATCAGAAAGTCTTTCAAGTTTTTCATTTAATTCAAAAAGTGGCTGCATGGCACAAACTTCTTGGTTTGATATGCTCTGAGGTGAAAAGCCGGAGCTGTCAAGCTACTCGAAATTTCTTTTAACAAATATTAACTTCTAAAATACTTTTACAATTCTTTAACACATATTAGCATTCTTTCTTCCTGAGCCTGCACAGCCAGAATCACCAAGGCTAAAGGAAACTTGGTTTGCAGACAGGGCAGTAAGATAGGCTCTAACGTTTTCTAGCTTGTTTAATGAATGTTCTTGCAAGTGTGCATTGAGTCACACAGTATATTGTGCTCTTCGGTACAGCTGACTTTGGTGTTCTCTCTGAAATGGTTAGGAACGAGGTCTGCTTTACACCTGCCCCCCGCCCTTTTCCTCATTTACTAAGAAGCAAGAGACTTTGACAGCCTTAAATCAGCAATAATAGTAAAGATAGTAATCATTGAAATACACCCAAGTGTTTTATCAATCTCACAGAAGTTATGTCAGACTCCTTAAGCAGTCCGTGTCCTCATGAATCTACATCACCTTCAGCATTATTATTATGGAAGGTTCTGAACATTTTGCTTCTGTTCCCTCATCATCTCCTGCCGTCTGATATTTGACACCAAGGATGTAATGTGTAGTCATGTCCCTTCTGACAGATTTCAAAGTTTGAAACTGATTGACATTTCTGTTTCCAAGGCCAGGTACCACTTTGCCTCCTCCCACTCTGCGCAGGTGGAGCTTAAGCTATCCCATCACATGGTGGTTATGAGTGGCACACGTGGTATTGTAGCAGTGTTCACTTTGGATAATCTGTATGACAATGGTACTACTACGCCGTAGTGCTAAGTATTGCAGAGTGCCTCGGATTCATTATTATAATCAAGAGCTGAACATTCATAGCAGGATCTCTGGAAAGAACTGGTGAATGAGTAATACTCCATCACTAGCATAAAAGGTAATACCTAAATGTTACCTTTTAGTGTGACTAAATGCCTTCACGGAATATTGAGAATCTCTATGGTACTTAATATATGACCTGTATTATATTCATTCTGCTGCTTTATATGTAGTGCAGCAATGGGCACTTTTAGACTATCATGAAGAAGTTCCTGGAGATTTTGAATTCACAGAACCCTTTAACCATGCCCTTGTTCTTGTGTGTTCAGAATATCTGCCCTGTTTGTATGTGTCTGGTTTTGTATGTACCAGACTTATAGGGGTTTCACTAAAGAGTTTGGTACATAGAAAGTAACATCAGATTGTAGGGGTTTTTTGAAGTATGCAGTCAAATTTAAAGTCTGATATATACACAAGGGTGGTACAATATGGTGTTTGGATGAACAGGCTGGATTTCTAAAATGTTTTGCCGTCACCAGGAGAGGCTTTGTTACCACCTGTGCACTCCAAGGTAACGTGTTTGTTTTGATGAAAGAATTTTCATAGTCATAATTTTTCTAGCATAGGAATGTTGTATAAAAACTGTGGTCATATGTTGATGGAGCTGTCTAAAGATGTGCGAAACCAGATGAAAGTCAAAGTTTGTTATCTGCAGTATTTATTTGATACAAATATTAAACCACCTTTGTCCCAGAATATGAAATTATTACTGTTGCTCCACAATTAATTCCCAGCAAATTCAGTATATTAAATTGTGCCTAGCTCAAAGAAGCCTGTGAAGCTCTGATTCTGCCAGTCTGTTTTTTATGTGCAAGTGGTTAACTTTTTCCATATCTAGTAGTTCTCATTCTAGTAGCAGTCTTCGAAGTCAAGAAATTGCACAACTTTCAATTTCAGGTGACATAGCCCATAGGATACAATATATTCATGTTCTTCTAGGGAGGTCTCTGGGACCTCAAGTCCAAGAACATGCAGGTTTAACTTTCAGTTGTCCATATTGTACCCAAATATTTGTATGTGCGTGTCTCTCATATTTGTGTGTACTTGTGGTGCTCACAGGCAGAATGGCTACAGCTTTTTCCAGGAACTATGAAAAACAAAGATGAAAAACCCTATTGTTTCTCCATCAACTATTGTGGAATCTTTACAAAGGAGTTGTCACAAAATTGTTCCCAGCTCATTTTTTTATGGAAATGCAGAATAATTCAGACTATAATGTCTATTGTCTGACCCAGTGGCTACTTTGAGAAGGAATTTGGTACGTTTCCTAGGCAACCAGGGACAGCCTCACCACTCATTTTTATTAAGCGTGTTTACTTTTTGCTTTTTGATAATGATCCAGTTTATACAAACAAAAGCAGTTACTGCTGGTAATTTTTATTCTTTTTCTGATCATGGTAAAGTCAAAATATTGAACCCATCCCATCATAACAATTACCACAGCATTAGATTATGTTTTGAATATGAGTCTGACTTTACTGCAGGAGAAATTTCGTCATGAGCTTGAAAGACCTTTTCCTCCTGAAGGACAAATGGCATCACTAACAGCCATACTGGCTCTGTACATTATTCCTATAAGTGCTCTGGCTTCTAAATGTGTGGGAGCGTGAGAATCTCCTTTTAAGTTGCGATGACACATATTAACCCTGTCTCATTGTGCTGGAGTGTGATAACGCTCCTGTTTGTGTGTTTTATCCCTGCCTACCTTGGCTCTGCCTGAAAGAGCACTCTCCAGCTTGAAGGCCTCATTCTCCTTAACTTGACTTTAATTTTGTTACTGTGTTTCCACACTTTCATGTCCCTTCTTATGTTTCAATATTCCTTTTTTACTCTTCCGGCTACCTCTCATATGCACCCACTGAACGCCTTCCACCCAATGCATTTCTCCTCCATGACAGATTTCTAGAAAGTTGTTTTTAGAAACGTGGGCTGTCTTTCTGCAGAGTTTTCAAACTCTGGTAGGAACAGCAAACAAATGTAGCTGTTCCCCATACAGCACATATTGGGAGTGAGAAGTGTACTGAAAAGGGTAATTTTAAATAACATTTCAACATGGAAGGCTTATCTAATCTTGATCCTGAGAGGCTCTTCATTGAGAAAATGCAGGAGTTTAATTAATTGATGTGCTTTCAGTGCCCAATCTTACAAAAAAGGGAATTAATAAAACAGTATAATTGGTGAATGTAACCAGCCTCAAGCAGTGTTTTTTGATATGATCACTGCATGTCCACAAGAAAGGTTTACAGACCTACTGCAGTGCAAACATAAATGAAGAGGTGTAAGTGAATTGCATTCTGGAAGTTAACTTTTTGTTAAAATTCTGTTTAGTAATATGGAGGATGACTATATTATATAAATACATGCACATAATATGTATATATATATATAGTGTAATTTATGTGTACACATTTATGTATAACAAAAATGCAAGTTATGTGTGCTTGCATGTACACACAAACATAAGCACTCAAATGCAAATGAAAACTGAGTAGCATTTTCAAAATGCTGTTCATGGTTATAATTCTGATCCTGCCGGAGTCCATGGGAAGTTTAGGTCTGATATGTGAAAATGCTTGCAGGGATCCCCACCTCCCAAACCCACTCAATTTGTTTACTGTTTTCCTTCTGAGTGTCATGCGTGGAAGAAGATATCCTTCTTGATGCTTTCTAAGCCCATGCAAGCCTCTCTCTGTTGCTCAGCAATCTCTAAAGGTGGGCAACTTGTACGGAAAATTTTCCTCTGGAGAAAAGCAATTACAGTAACTGCAACGGGGGTTGCAGTCCAGCTGGTCTCTCTCATAAATCTAGTTTTCTGTCAGCTAGGCTGGTGACTCTGCATTGTAAACTTGAACTTTTGCTACTCTCATTAAACAGAACTTGCATTAAAGGGATGTAGCACTTTTGCTGTTTTTGCGTAGCGCTGGTTTCCTTTTATGTCGTACCTTAGCTAATTATGTATTTAACCTGAACTTTGAAATAGTGTCCTCTGTAGTAACCGTGTCATGTCCTTCCTTATAGCCAGATCTTATTCCCTCATCTTTTCATCCGTGCCTACTAAAGGAAGAAATATCACTAATGAGCCCTATTCAGACCTAATGAGTCTAAAGGGACTGACAGATGAGTTCTGGTGGGTATAGCTATGGGCAGTTTAAGATGCTGCTGCTTCTGGGCTGTTTGCTTGGCTTCCTGCCAGATGCGACAACCCTGTGCTGACGTAGCAGCACACAATATTTTAGGGACTCATCTCTGAGACACGGGTGCTGCTACACTACCCTGCTGCTGGGCAGGAACTGTGGCAGGGGAGTGGGGTGGGCAGGTCTGGGTGGAAGCATCCTGCGGGGAGGTCTGTCAGAGCCCTGCGCAGCGAGCACCGGTCTCGTGCAGATGGCTCTGTCAACGCGTTCCCTTCCGGCGAGGGCCAGGCGTCACTGGGGCCTGCGATGGTGGGCTGTGGGTTTGAGAAAAGGGGACAAGCGGGCTGTGTTGGCTGTGGAGGACGGGTTGTGCTGCCTCCTGAGGTCTGGCCTTCGAGGCATCCTCCCAGGGCATTGGCTCCTCAGCTGGGTGCTCAGCTGGAGCCCATGTGTGTCATGGTGACCAAGAGGCCTGAGTGCTTGCGTGTTGTGCACTGTGTGGTTTTTAGCTCGTTTTCCTCTTTCTTACAGCCTGCTCTGTATTTTAAGCACAGCATTTTGACCCATGAAAAGCTAGTGTTCATGTTAGCTATATAGGTATAATGCAAGCTGGTATTCAGCCACGTGTAAAGCAATGCCTGTTTTCCGCCACGCACCTTAATCTGATTCTTGATCTCAGTGCTGCATTACTCATTATTTTTTGTACACTGTAATGTATCTCTTGCAGACCGCAAAGCTTGAGAGGGCTTAACTTGAAACTGTACACATTGGGAGAAAGCAACGATGGAGGGAAAAGTCAAAGCCAGCGTCAGAAGATACATGCCCTGTTGTCAGTAGAGTGAGGTGGAGTTGGCTTTTAACTACCATACGTGATTCTAGAGAACTGCCCTGCATGTCCGGATGGCACAGGGATGGATGTCGTGACTTCAGCATTGCTAGAGCAATCCAGTCTCTACTAGAAACCCAGCACTCCTTTCCCTTTGTTCAGTCCTGCATCTCGGGAACCTCCTTGCTGCCGCAGTGGTTAAAAGGCCGGTGGGTGGCACTGGCCTAACTTTGCGGTGGGACACTGCCCAGCAGTGCCTCTGCTCTGTGTTTGGCCCCTTCGGTTGCTGAAGCACCTTGCTCCCCACTGACCTGTTCTCTAGCAGGAAGGACGTGGCAAATATTTTGATCTATTCTCTAGCATTTCAGAGCTTAGAGATTTTCAAAGGTTTTGCTTTGGAGGGGGGTGGATGGGGAGGGTGGTAGTGGTGGTAGTTTTTCAGTGTTTCAGGGTTTGGTTTTCTTTGCTTTTGCTGAGACTTCAGTTTGCCCCTCCCTGCAGCGAGGTGGTTTTCAGATTGCAGTTCCCAGAGCTGGGTTACTTTCCTATGCGTGCCACCTCCTCCAGACCTTCATCTTTTCGGGTCTGATTTCTGGTCCCTCAGATAAGGGAGGGCAAGGGGGAAGGAAGGAATGAAAGCAGCAATTCTTATGGCTGTTATAATAGCTTTCTGCGCAGAACAATGAACACAATGTGATTTTTGGAGGGATTTATAAACAAGTTTTGAAGCCACAGAGGGAGTATGTTCTTACCCTCAAGGCACATATGCATACTCATTAACGTTAATGGAAGTTGCAAGCATTGAACAGAAAATAGAGCATGCAGTGGTAAAGACATGAAGATCTAGTTACTCACTTGGGAATTGCATTGTGCCCAAGACTTGGCAGTTGGTACATTAGCTCTGTTGTGCTAGTCTATCCTGTGTACTTAGTGTCTTTTTTTTTCTTTTTAATTTAACAAAGTTGCTTTATATATTCCTCATCTCTCTTTTCACATTAGGATGTTGCCCATTTGCTGAGAGACACTGCACCTGTGGAAAAAAAGCACAAAATTAGATGTGCAGCCCCCCTGCAGTACAGATATCTCTATGTTCTCCAGGGTGATGGAAGCTGTGATGTTCTTGATAATGGAAAAGCCTTAATAATGCGAGTTCAGGGAGTGTTGTGCTGATTTACCAGATTGACTGCAAATGCAGCCAGTGCAGGAGGAGGCTGCCTGCCCTAAACTGAGGTTAGTAAGCCCTGCAGAATGCTTGTGATTCCTGCTGAGCATGTGGGCTTTTCTGCACTGTGTACCCCAGTGCTCCAGGGCTCAGGAGAGTTTATAAGCCCAGTTGCGGTCCCAGGCCCAAACCGTACTTGTGAAATAACACCATTTTGCCCTGGAATTAGCAAACCATCTGGGACCTCAAAGCAGTGTTGGGTATAATAATGCAGACATGCTGAGTAGGAGACTTTCTCCAGGGTGCTGCCACCCTGAAGTCTGCTGACTGTATAAGGTCACTGTAGTCCCTGGACATGCCAACAAGGCAAGGAAACATGAGCCACTAATTCACGCAGCCAGATGGCATCTAAGAGAGAGTGTTAGCACAGGTTTCACATCATATGAAAGTCACTAGGCTGCTTTTAGAGCCAACCCAGCCCTGGAAGTACTTTAGCTGTGTCCTTGAGGTGTCTGGACCAATAATCTTTACCAGAAAGACCACAATGAAGAGAGAGTCTCTCCAGAAAGCTATCATGTGGGTGCTCTTGTCTACTGCATGGTTAATTTGCAACCTCGATAGAGAGAGCCCCTATGTAACTGGAAGGTTATAGTGTCAATAAATCCATTATCATCAGGTCACTGTATGTCAAGGCTGAAATACTGCTAGAAAGAAATGTAAGTCATCATATTTGTGACTATATTTCATTTTTTATTTTGTTTATACCTCAGGGAACAATAACACTGGGCCTTCTCAGTATTTCCACCTGTGAGCTGAAATACTATGAAACACTAGATTCTTGCATTGTTTTGCATCACTGAATGGCTCTGAAGTCAGAGTCAGGAGAGGAGGGGAGGAGAAATCCAGGTAATTCTCTTGCTTTATTTTGACAGCCCTTCAGAATTTGTGAAGTAAAACAAAATGACTGTGAAACTACAAAAATAACAATTTTGGAATACTCGTACTACACTTCTGTTTTCCATACTCTCTTTGGCATTGTCTGTTAGAAATATTGTGGACAAATGACTAAGGGCTTGAATAAAGTCCTTGTTTACTCTCAGAGCTGGTTTGTGATAATAGAGATGTCTGGCATAACTCATTTGGAATTAAAGGAAAAAACACAAAACAGCTACACTTTTCATTCCACAGCAAATACATTGGATTTCCACTTCTTCTTACCTTATTTTTAACTGGTGCCCTAATTCTGTTCTCATTAAACAACCAATTGAGACAAATCCTTATGGAGTGAAGCATGACTCGAGCTCTCAAAACATTTCTTGCCGAGAGGTTGATACTGGTGGGGACGCAACCTAGACTCACGCTGGCTTTACTGGGAACACACAATGCTTAGCAGAATCAAGTCCCAAGAGATTTTAGACTGGTTCCAGGTGAGATCCTGTCATGGCTAGCCTCTCTTTCATTGGTAGTTTCTTTCTAATGACTGTTTGAATACACTGGTCTTGGTTGGTGCACTGGTTTGCTGCTTTTGTTTCTTCCACTTGGCTTAATGCTGGATGACATCAAGCAACATATGCCCGACATGCTACAACTGTGTTTGGCACTTCACGCTTCTCAATACGTACGTGTGCAAACAATGCTGTGTGGGGATAACGTGCACAGCAGTGACAGCTCAACAGAGCACAGCTTCCTTTTTGCAGCGCCATCAACTTGCTTGCAGGTCACAGTGTACCAGCCTGGGCTTTTCGTAGATGCATGAGGTGAAAAAAAACAAACGAACACAAATTTTTATGCTAATTTCAGTGGGCAAAACTTTGAACTGCTGGCATGTCAAACAAGAAGCGCATCCCCCAAAGTCCAGTGTGATTTGCAGCTAGCTGTTGGTTCAGGGTGGGGGGAGGCTTAGATGTAGGAAGTAAAAAGCTGGAGCATGGTGTACTTGACATCATCAAGAGGCATATCTTAATATCCATCTCCAGTGCAGTGGTATATTTGCCATGGCTTCCATAATTTCTCTGAGATATTAATGAATAATACTCTGCCTTCGAATTCACAACCAGTTTGCATGTAACAATTGAATAATTCTAGCTCCTCTTATGCTTAGTAATAAAACAAAACCAGTGTACAGGACTCTCTGGGCAGAAACATGCCTGGAAAAACTCAACTCCATGTTGGGAGCAATATAACCTTTGGGTTGGTGGCCCTAACAGTGCTTTGTGGGATTAAGAAGATTCCTGACATTTTCCATGCATGACTGCAAAGGGAGCTGTCTCCCATTTCCTCTTGGTAGAATACTGAAGGATTACTTGGCGATAAATCGTGCCTTAGGATCAACGTGATGATGCCACAAGTCTCCTCAATAAGGAAAGTTTTAAAGGGGTTAGGTTTTTGCTTATGACAATAGAAGTCTCTTAATACTTGGATTTTGGTGAATAAGATTCTAAGTAACCCTTTGGTTAAAAAGAATGTTTATTTTCTTAAATAAGAGTTTTTGCAAACAAAAGCATGGAAGCTCAAGGCATTCTATGGTTCTGAATTATTTGTTATTTTCTGTTAAAGATGAGATAATTTTATAGCTGTTGTGGATAAACATCTGCAATGACTAATTGCCTTAAGATCCCAGTCCTGCAAATACGTGCTTGCTTGTGGGTAAGCGTTATGCCAAATGGAGACTTCTGTAAATAATACTAACCATCTCCCAGTGGTGTATGTGGAGGAACAGGGCTCCTCACAGCTCTGCCACTGGCTTGGATGACCTGGAGCATTTCACTTGGCTCTCAGTGTCCCAGATTCCTTCTTTGTAAAATAGAGATAGCAACGAGGGCTTTGTTTTGTGAAGTAGTTTGCAATCAACTTATGACTAGAGTATTTCTGCTCACAGTAAAAAACTTGGGCTAATGGGTCATGTGTGAGTGCTTTTGTGAACAGCACTGTAGAAAGAGGCTTTTGAGTGGAGAAGGGAATTACGTGAAGAAGACTGTCCTTGCTTAATGTGAAATTCCACACATCTGGCAGGGTTTCATTTGTGAACTCAGGGCCGTCACTGTGGAAATGAAGACTTCAAGCAGCGGTTGAGCATAGGAACTGCTCAAGCTCCCTTTCCCAACCTCCTGTTGGTATCACTGATGCTGCAGTGCGTGAATACGGATGGCAAAATCTGGGCTGCGATTATGGTCCAGCTCTGTGAAATGCGGAACGCACAGACAGTCCCAGGAGATGGTAGGTAACAACCCCCCTCAGGGCTTAGGCTGTTCTGTGCTGTCCTCTACCAGGGGCTGTGCCTCAGTGGCATGGATGAACTCCTGCAAAGAGCTTTGCTCTAAGCAACAGCAAAACGAAGCAGGCTGTAAACACTGGGTTATAGCAGTAGCCTCTGGTTTCCTGTGGTGGTGCAACTGCACAAAGCCTGGGTGCATCCTTGTGTTCTAGTAATAGTGGAAGTAGACGCTAGTTCAGTCTTCATGGGGAACTTCCACAGCTGCAAGATAGGATAAAAAAGAACATTTATTGCAATGAAAATTTGCTTGGGAAAGGAAAGGATAAGGTGTTATCTGAGGAAGCTGAGTGGTATAACAGTTTCAGCAGTCGCTGGCTTTTCAGTGGCAAAACCAGCATTGGCTTGTCCCTACACCCATGCCATTATGTTCGGCACTTAGTTGAACCATTAAGGGCTGACTTAGAGGCTGTGCTGTAAGGTTGGATGAGTCCAAATTATAAGTGAATAGGAAGGAGAAGAGAAAAAATTGAAGGGAAGGAGAAAAAGGGGAAGAGAAGAGGAGGGGAGAGCTGTGTGTGTGCTCACTGCAAAGACAGAGTGGGAGGGACAAGGGGAAATAATAACACAGTTCATTCATGTAAAGAGCTTTTGGGCTCTCTCTCTTCAGTCATACTCTGGCAGCTGATGCCTGCTTCTTTCTTTGGATATTGGCTAGGATCTTTTAGAGTTGTGATACTGCTTTTGCTTTAATTGCCTTTCATTTACCTCAGCTTTCCAAAGGTTTTTGCTGGAGAGCTCCACTTTTCCTCATTATTCCATCTTCTGTCTTCTGCTTCTTGGTCTTTTTTCCCTTTTTTTGCAGGGTGCTAGTTTTTAATCAAGTCTCTTTCTTGTTCCCACTAGTTCTGCCTGTGAGTTGAACTGAACAGGTTCTGCAGTCGTGGGTGAGGTAGGAACAGCTTCTGGCAGCAATTCTTCTGTTCCTTTTTGTGCTCCATCTTTGTCTTTTCACCCTCCATCTCGTTTCTCAGGTGGCACAATGAGGTTAAGCCTGGCGTTTGAAACAGGAGAGGGCTCTCACAAAGCTTGTCTGGAACTGCATACAACAATGTCAAAATGGTACCGTTCACTGTGGCCATACCAGGTGAATTTATGGTGATTAAGCCGTTATAGATGAACAGTATTATCTTCTCTACTAGTTTCACTAGACCACTCTGCAAATGAATGCAAGGTGAAATGATAGATGCCAGGCGCACAGAGAAGCACTGAGTGGGAGGCAGCTGATGACATGTGGCTTGTCTGTAATTTTGTCAACACTTTATTTAGAGTTGAGGAGGAGAGAGGAGTCACCCCTATGGAGACGGAAGTAAACTGAATAGCTGTGAGGCTATTTTCCTAGAGACGATTACGCTGAGTATTTCAGTAACGTGCAGCCTCTGACCACAGAGGTGTTACATCTCCAGGCACTGCTGCCTGCCTGTGAGCTGTTCTGACAATGCTCTGTCCGCTTCAGCTATCATCATATTCACCCAAAAGATGCTCAGTGACAACCTGCAGGAACTGCTTCTGCAGGGTCACCTTGTGTCCTTTCGGTAGAGGCAAGAGTGCCCCTTTAGATGAACTCTTGGTCATTGGGGCTCATTTGCTTTCTCGATGCTCCTGCTGGGGTGACTCATTTGACGCCTGCGATCGACCCTTTGCTTTGTTTTGAAATGTGAGCTCCATGGCGGATGGGCCTGACAGATGTGTCAGCAGCAGCCACAGGCTTTTTATACAACAGCCTCAAATTAAAGAATTGCACAAAGCCCACAGCATTTCGGGGGGAGGGAATGTTAGTAAAATCTATTGGGTCCTTGTCGCTGGTGGGAGACGCTGAGGAAGTGCGGCAGCATGTGTGGGGCCGCCATGCCCATGGAATAGTTGGACACAATACGTTTCACGTTGGAGTCCCCAAGAGGTCAGTGTTATGCACAGTATCACCTCGGTAGATCTGCCAGCGTGATTTAATGGGCTGCAATTATTTTAGAAGCTCGGCAAACAGATTGCTACTTATGCAAGCAAATAATGGATTTGACCTACTTATTGTATCTGTAAGTAGAAGATAGGCATTACTGTGGATCTAAAAAATGAAGAGTCTCATATCTCCGGACAAATTATTCAAGTCACCACTAGTGTTCTGGACAGGATGTTTGTGAACCAAAGCAACAATTAAATCAAGTGAGCAAACACAGACACATTTTCTAGATAAATGAAGTAGGTGAGTTAAACTTACTGTTTCATTACGCATTTGCTCTTTCTCTAGCTTGATTTCCATCTTTCCTGATTTCCCTGTAAATCATTTCAGAGTCCACTATTTGGGTGCAGGTACTGGATTTGGAAGTCACCTGGATCCAGGAACTCTTGCAGAGATCACTTTTATTCAATGTCAGAATGGGTCAGAAAGCCTCTGTACCATACCTTCTCCAAGGAGTTAATGAAAATCCAGCAAATTATTTCCCACTGATCTCCCTCAGCTACGATAGCTAGTAGTCAATAGCGGTGTTGTTCCCGTGAAGTCAGGAGTTGCATTCAGACCGGAGTATGCCTTTGTTTACAGTGAACATTGCCAAATGATACCACAGAGGCCTTCAGTGCCCTTTGGGCAGTAGATAATACATGAACAAGCAGCTCAGCCCTCGAAGGCTTACTGGTATAATACTGGTGTCCACTACATACCAAGCTCATGTGATGTAGGTATCTAAGGCACATGTTGGTGGGACTTAGCTCTTCACGCATACCTTTCTGAGCAGAAGAGCGATCGTTTCTTTCTGCAGGTCAACAGAAATGCTGCTGCACTTGCAGTCATCACGCGGCACAGCCTGTAGAAACCCAGTCAGACAAAATGCAGAGCCTCACCATCTTCTGCGTGACATTCAGGGAATGCGAGATGGGTAGCTACAGAGAGGGAGAGGGGGCAGCTAGCGCAGGATGACAGCTGTACAAGAACTGGGCTCTGATACCTGCACCACACAAAGCTGCTGGGTGGGAGGCGGCGGGGGCTGATGTCACCCATCGTTCTCAGTGTGAAATGCAGTCAGTTTGTGGGTAGCTGTAAGAATAGAGCCATAACAGTTAATTTACAGTAAAAGAACGAAAGCTGTTCAGGTTTCATCTCCAAGGTGACAGTCAAGATACCATAAATGTCGCTTTAAAACTGAAGGGCTTTACTCACATTGTCGATCTGTGGCTGTTTTTCTGTACTCTCTTGTGACCATGTTTAACTCTTTGGTGTCTCGACTCTGTATAGGTTCCCGCAGTAGAGCACTAGAGCCACCAACCATCAAGCACACAAGCTTTGTGAATTAATTTCTCGGCAAGCATGGTTCAGGAGTTCTATTTGCACGCTCTTCATGTAATTCATCTAATGATGCTTGCGATTGATAAATTCCCATGGCAATTGCCTTTCTATGTCTAGAATTCCTTCAGATTATATACAGTTACAGAATTTTCTAGTGCTACCGTTGCACTGGCTGCAGAATCTGTTTCGCACAGGCAGACTGCAGGCTATCTGGTGCAGGCTGTCTGGAACCGAACAAACCAGCGCTCCGGCAGCAATATTGGTTGGATGTGTGGGCAGTGTGAGGATCCTTTACTCAGATTCCCACTTCCCCAGTAATCCTCTCACCTCTCCCTCCTCACAGCCTGCTTCCACTGGAACTGCTGTAACTTACACCCATGTAACACCGTAGATCCTGGCCCCTTGTGTCTGGGCGTATTTCTGGGCGTATGTCTGGGCGTTCAAGGATATTTTTCCAAATGGATACTCAGAAATCATTGCAACCTAAAAGAAGTTACTGTGAGATTTTTTTGTTTGCCTCCATTTGCACTCAGTTCATCAGTTTTCCTGTAAAAGGAGGATGATTCAAATTGACTTTTCTTACATATCCAAAATCTTTCTTGTTCCGCTTTTCCAGGGCTGTGCCGACTGACAATAACTTTTAGCTTCAGTGAATTGTACAGAAAGGCTTGATTGCAAATAATTTGTAATTATTTCTCAAACACTCTCTTTTCTTTTTTTCTTTGCCTATTCAATGTTACCTGGAAAAATCAGGGACATCAATTACTCGTTCTTTAAAAGAACTGGGATGTGAAGTTCAAAATATATGAAAGCACGAGGCTGGGCATTCAGAAGGAGGCTTAGTCACTTTGTAATTTTCTGAAAGCTTTCGGAGACCTTTTCACAAGGTGGGAAAGGGTAATAAGCAGAGCTCATTGTGTCAGGCAGATGCACAGAGAAGTGGCGGAGAAAACCTGGCAGTCAGTCTTCGCTGGAGCGTGGCGGTTTGGGGAGGGACTCTCTCCAGCATGCTGATACTCCAAAGTTTTTGAAATGTCCTGGTACTTCTGCCTTTGTCTGGATAACGTGGCTCTGGTGGCAGGGCAGTTAGCGCGGTAGGCTGTCTTTTGTGATCCCAGGCAGGAATGGCTACCTTGGCACATACAGCATGTAAGGAGCCATGGGGCTGGGGCTGAGAATTTGGTTTTGTAGCCCAGATACACAGCCCTAAACCGAACCTGGCAGCAGCATGTCTTCAACCATGGTGCCTATCAGTTGCAGAAGTTGTGGTGTTGGATTAATACAGAACTGAATTTAACTGCAGGGCCCAATTCTGCTCTCTGTTATGCTGATGTTTAATTGTGGAACATCGCTACTGAAGCCACTAGGTTTCTAACACTTTGAATTAGAGCAGAAATCAATCATTTTAAAAGCTGAAAGAAGTTGGAGCCAAAATAAAGGGATCTGAATACTTTTGAAGAAGTCTCCTTAATCATACCCTTGAGACATCCGAGTAGCATATCAAGAGCATTTTATGACACTCTCTTTTAGTCCTTTCATTTTCAGTATAGTTTTGTCCTCTTTAAATGCTCAAATAATTTCCAGTAGAGCTAATAGATTCAGGAGGGGGAACAAATATGTACTGCATGAAATCATTGTGCAGAAACCACCTATGGCTTGCAAAGTTGTTTGAATGAATCAGGTGGTTCTTTTATTCCTTCCATGTTCTTTCCCTCTGTGCTTTTTCCTACTAGCATCTTTTAGAAAAGGAGAAGGTAACCTGCAGGGAAAGGACTTGTGTCCATGAGGACAATGCTATTTTGAAAGCAAGTATTTTTCGTGACAGAGGTATGTTCTCTGATGTTCAACCTACTGTTCGACCTCAGATGTTCTCCACTTCAACCTAGTGATGACATTTCTATAGTCATGCGAAGATGCATCTTTGTGTGTATATTTTATGGCTGTTCACAGTGTAGGAACATTTGCCTTCAAAAATTGCTTGGAGAAGAAAAGATGCGTGTTCAACAGTGCATGTCTCCAATCGATATATTTAAATTTGCTTTTGTTTTCTACTGTTGCTTTCCAGTGATGAGAACCACTGTGCACGGATTGATATAAACAAATAAATTAAAATAAAAACCTTGCCTAAAACACCTTAGAGCCTCAACTGGCAAAACTGGCAAAAGATAGATGGTGAAAAGTAGCAAAAAAAAAAGGGGGGAAATGACAGGCAAGGCCCTGTGGCCTGTGACAAAGAGATGAATTAAACTCAGGTCTCCCGCTGTTCAGAGGACTGTGCCTTTTTAAATTCAAACTAACTAAGATTATTCAAACTTCATCTACAGAGATAATGAAGTCTAACCCAATATAAGCACCGGTGCACAAATGCACTTTAAGATCATGTGCAACTTTGAACAAGCAGTTCATTTCATTAAAGCCGTGGGGTTACTCATAGTCTTGAACTCACAGGTATCTATCTATAGGCTCTCTGCTACCCTAGAGCTGGATTTTCTCTGTTGAATTATGTGATGTACATCAGAATCTGTGTATCTTTTATTCAGTATCTAGCCAGTTCAGGGTTTAATTAAAGAAATTCTATTTCCTTTCACTCCTGGAGGCTCTTTTTGATAGAGGTACCCCTCAAAATACAGCAAGATTAATTCCTTCTGCATTTAAAGTAACATTTTTAAGAATTTAAAAAATTTTAGGCCCCAAATCATTCCTTCATTTAGAAAGAAATTGAATGCTATAGCCTCTTGGAGAAATTGAACAGGAGGAATTTTCCTGTTACATGTATTTTTATTCTGTTTGTTGCAGTGAACAGCACAGTAAATCGGCTTGGTCTCTGAACTGCAGAAGCTGGTAAACACCCAAAGGACAATAGAAAATGACAAAATTCATTTTAGTTCTTAGACATTTTCACTTATTCCTTATACAGTGAGTGAGTAATAAAACAATGTGATAACACATTTTCATATTTCAATCTCTCCTTAAAGAGTAAAAAAATACTTCAGAAGGAAAAGATGACAAGAAGCATTCTGTATTTCCAAAATTAACTATGAAAGGCAGATTATCTGGGCATGTCTGAAAGCTATGCGTAACCTTTGTGCTACAAATATCTCATTTCAAAAATGTCATATTTTGCTTATTCAGTAGAGCTTCCGTAAGGCTATTTTAAGCACTGTGTTTCTTACTTCTAGATGAGAACTGAAGTTATTGCCGCCTGCATGTTTTGTTTCACTTGCAGTCTATTAGAGCTAGATAATTGCTTGGTAGTAGGATGCTATTAAACACGGAGAGTTCCTGCCCAGGCAGTGTAAACTCCGTGAAGTTTGGTTTTGTTTGCAAGGATCATGGTGCCTCCAGTTTATCAGCTGTGGTAGTTTGGGTGGTTCCGATGCAGAAAAGGAGCGGCTGACATAGTGCCCTGAGCTCCCGCAGCCGGGGCAGCTCCTGTGAGTGAGGGCAGAGGATCATCAGCCATTGCTGACCTGTCTTCCTCTGATCGCCTCCGGTCTGCTCCGGCTCCTCGCAGACCTGGCGGTCTCTTGCGTTTGTGTGTCTCTGTAGTAGAAGGACTCACAAGAGCTTTGTGGTGCCGTTTGTCATGGCTGGTTAAGGGAGCGTGCACTCGGCAGGGAGAGAAATAGTCCTCACTTTTCTTTCTTCCATTTAAATTTGGATCGGGCCCTGTGTGCTCTGAAGTACGAGTGGCAGAGTCTCAAGGCAAGTTACTGGCGACAGTTGCACCAAGGACGTAATAATCCATGTTGAAAAGCACTTAATTACTCCATCTTGAGAGCAGACAACACGGCAGTATGTGTGTCACCAGTATGTCAGCATGGTTTGCTTTTCATAGGAGTTTATGTTCCCAGCAGGCACTGAATGCTTTTTCTGCCTGATAAATGTCGAGTACTTAAAGCAATCTTGCCTGTTCCTCTACAGAGATTGCCAAATAATCTCCTTTCATCGGCTATGGGATCTTGCCAGGGCTTCTGCATTCATCCACATTTATCCCTGCCAAATGTTGGTAACACAGGAACTGTACAAATACTCCCTGCTCCTTTCATTGGCTTTGCACAGCTCTGTTCAATTGCAGGATTCCCAGTTTTTTCTCTGTTATTCTGGGCTGGAGCAATAGTTCCTGATCCATATTCTCTTATCAGGTGTGCTGTAGAGTTCAGCCCTTGCTATGGAGCTGTGTTTCAGAGTAGAAACCTTTGTTAAATAAACATGGTAAGTGTCTTGCATCATAGCTTTCTTAAAGCTAATTCAGTTTGCCTCCTGAGTGCCCCACTGCAGCTGAGGGGAGTTCCCAGCAGGCGTTGTGCAGTTCCTCTGTTCCCAGTCATGATAAAAAGATTCCTTTGCTATTTAACCAATCCATTTACCTGTGTATTTTCTCTAGGAAGCGTTATAGCACCAAGTGTTCCTGCTCTGTGTAGCATATAGGAGGTAACTCTGTACCTTTCTAAGGTTTATAAAATATTTTAAGCATTTAGTTTTAAATTTGAGTTTGAAAAGTCCAGTTTGTCAAGGAGGGAAGAAGATCTCAGTATCATACCACCTCCTGGAAATAGATGCTTTAATAAAATAAACTGTGGCAGAGGAAAAAATGTTTTTAATAGAAAAAGCAAAGTAAATCTTTCACCTTGTCATGTTTTACCCTGTGTATCATACAGCAGAACTGGGTCATTTGACCTTTTTGTTGATAATGTCATCAAGATATTTTAGGCTTTTGCTACATATCATGCGATGGCAGATGAGAATGCTGTGTGTGTCACTGCAGTACTTAATTCCAACCCATGCAAAAATATTTTACAGGACTAGGTGGCAGAATGTCAATCATTTTCCATGACATTTATCATTTCCTTGTTTGTAATATAATAACATGTAATGTTGTATATGCAAACCCTAACACCTAAGGACAGGTCTAGACCATGTGGCAGAACCTTATTAGTTGGAAAAAAACTGTGAAAATGTAAGAAGGGAAGAGGCAAACTATACTATTTTGAGCAGTTTGTTTGAAAACAGAGTACTCAACCACTTTTAGCCACTTCTAGGTAAAAATGTCAGTTTAACAGTAGCCTTGACTGACCTTCGGCACAAGAACAGCTTTTGATTACTTTGTCCATCAGTAACATCTCTCCCAGTAAAAAGACGGAAGAGTGGGGATATGGCTGTGAGACAGAGCACATTCTCAGTGTCACACCCGTGGCACAGGAGATGTAGAAGACAGCGTAGGGAACAGGGGCCTGAGGAAGGCAGAGGAGCAGGAAACATCTGTATCTCAGGTATGCATTGGCGATGGCAGCACGATGCACAGGGAATGGAAGACTGCGAAAAGCCTCTGTGTACAAAATACACAGTTTTCAAATACAGCAAAGTCTGTAATCCTTCAACTGGTCTAAAGTAGAGTTCAGGCCCTGGGCAACGTGTTCAGAAATGATCAGGTAGTTTGTGGCTGTGTCATTGGCTTTCTCTTCATTTTAATGACACCAAACTGAAGAAGATTGCTTTTGCCAGGGTTGTAAATCAGATTAACAGAGGTGTAGAGAAAGGATTGAGATCAAGTTTATGTCAGTAGATTGTATATGAACATAATAATCCAAATAACAGACTAAACAGAAAGGAAATGGTGATTTAGCTGGAAGCATGGCAAGAAAAATCTGCTAGTATTGTCAAATACATCAGGGGTAATATTTTCTGCAAAGCCCAAATGATTCTGGTAGCCTACATCTCATTCCCAAAAGTCTTTCCTAATACATTCAAGAAAATTAATTTGGGTTAATAAAAAAGACAAATTTAAAGTGCATTAGGATATATCTACATAGTGAAAAACTATCAAGCTACCAAATACTCTTGTCTGTGGCAGCTTTTGCATGTCCCTAGCCTGCTGCAAAGTGGAACGCATTAATTGGAACCGTCATGAAAGCATAATATCATTTTTTTAGGTTTTGTGTGTTTGGGTTTTTTTCTGGCAAGATTTCTTTTTCTTTTTGCTTTGTTGTACCTTAGCTATACATTAAGCTTAAACAGATGCTATGGATGAAGACTGGTCTCTTTACTTCATATTTGTGCACACACATACATTCACAGCTCCTTATTCCTAAACAAAACTGGAACGTTGTTTAACATCTGCCTTTATTGCTATGCCTTGTAAGAAGTGAAGAAAGGTAATTTAGCAGATCAAAGCAGAGGTGTGACAAGGTGATAGCACTGTGTTTGAATCCTCCTCTGATAGTGACCAAATCACGCTAGTAAGATGCTGTAATGCAGGCGTTTTCCAGCCCGGAGCTGGCGTCCTTGCAGACTGTCAAACTACTGTCTTTCAGCTGGCAGAGCAGTGCCTCTATGCTGGCTTTAGTAATGCGTTTGAGACAGTTTCTAGAAGAGGGCTTTTAACTCCATGAGCACTGCCTGCTTGGCATAAGATTAGAAATTTGCTGGCTGTTTTCTGATGGGTCAGCAGAAGGTGTCTGGAAATGTCTCTGAGTGCCGAGTTTGCAGTGGCACGTCTGTGGCAGTGCACTGCAAGGAGCAGCGGAGTTTGGTGAGACAGGAAAGCTGGCATTCTGAACTGGCCTGTAGGTTAGGATTTTTTTTTTAAATTGGGAAACTTACCAATGAGGTATCAAGGCTTTCAATGCAAGGACTATTCACCCTATGGGAATATAAATTACCCTACAGGAATGTAAATTTAGTGTATGTGGTAAGTGTATGAATAAGTTTGTTGAGTCAGCTTAGGATAAAAACTGACTTCACCCAAACATCTAATGAGGCATTTTGTTAGCCCCAACATTTAATGAGATGGTTTATTTAACTGTTTATGCAAAGTGAACAAAATGCAAATTCCATTACTTTCGTTATTGTTTAATTCATAAAGGATAATTTCTAAGAAACCCTTGACCTCTCATTTAAAATGAATTTCATCACAATGTTTTGATTTATAATTTCAAAGACAAAATGGTCTGTAGTTTCTAGAAGTAACCTGTTTGGGAAGGATCTGAATCTGTGAGATGCTTTGTTTCCCCTTGACTTCACTGGAGTCTCATTAATTCATAAAATAGAGTCCAGATAAATGATTAGGATTATCTCAACAGCAAATTTTACAGTACTTGTATGTGAGTGTTTTCTCTCTCAGTCAGTGCTGGGAGAGAATTGTTGTGCTTTATGCAAGAAGTTACTATAAATAAAAAGGTCTTGATTCATCCCTGTGTTACTGCAGAGTTACATCACTGTCACTCCTGTATGAATGTCCGGGATCTTAACTGTTCTTTTGCAGCCATAAGGAGGTCATTTGGATACTCAGTTTTATGTCTTTGGCAACTCCATGGGTCTTTAAAATCCCACAGTGATATTTGAAAAGCATAATATTTAAAAATGGAAAGTCCCATGTCCAAAGAGTTTGGGAGAGAACAGATGTCTTGGAGGAAGGGAAATGCTCACTAGCTACTTAATACTGGAGTGTCACAGCATTCTGGGGGAAGATTAGGAGTGTTTTGAATAGGGTGTTATTTTTATAGTGTTCTACTGATGTAATACCAGAGAAACCCAGCAACGGGCTGGTCCCAGGAATCCATTGAAGAGTTATGACACTGTAACAGAGACCCTGTGGTTGACAAAGTGTGTTACATACTTCTGATGAGTTTATGTTTTGTTCTGTTTTCAGTGTCAGCCAAACCAAGACCTCACAGTGATGAATACACAAAGAAGATTCCACCTCCTAAGCCGAAACGAAATCCAAACACTCAGCTAAGCACATCTTTTGATGAAACATATATCAAAAAGCATGGCCCTATGAAGACAACGCTCACTAGGGATGCCTCTTTATCGCAGGTCAGCAGTCCTGCTCCAGACACAGAGGAAGAAGAGCCTGTTTATATTGAAATGGTTGGGAATATTCTCAGAGACTTCAAAAAAGACGAGGATGACCAAAGCGAAGCAGTCTATGAGGAGATGAAATACCCTATATTTGATGATGTAGGCCAAGATTCAAAATGTCAATGTGAATATGACCATCACACTTGTTCTTCTCAGTGTGCTACTCCCACAGTGCCTGACCTAGATTTCACCAAGTCTTCAGTGCCATCTACTCCCAAGGGCTTGCTTTGTGATATACCCCCACCATTTCCAAATCTGCTTTCTCACAGACCTCCACTGCTGGTGTTCCCACCAGCACCAGTGCAGTGTTCCCCGAATTCCGACGAGTCTCCTCTAACTCCACTAGAGGTCACAAAGCTTCCCGTTTTAGAAAATGTGTCTTACATCAAACAACAAGCTGGAGCTTCTCCATCTTCATTGCCACCTCATACACCAGGCCATCAAAAACTGGAGAAAGACCAGACACTATCTCATGGAACTAGCACCCCTGGGCACACCTCCTCACCTCCTCATCCTTCCACCTTATACAGAACACAGTCTCCGCACGGTTACCCTAAAAGTCACTCTGCCTCACCTTCTCCTGTCAGTATGGGTAGGTCTCTTACCCCCTTAAGCCTCAAAAGACCTCCACCTTATGACTCTGTACATTCAGGAAGTCTCTCAAGAAGCTCTCCATCAGTGCCTCATTCTACAGCCAGAAACACGTTGCAAGAAGGAGGAAAGATGGTAAATGCCTCGGTCAGCACCTACGGGTCATCATCTCAGAGTGGTTCCCGTTCTCGGACACCCACCAGTCCTCTGGAGGAACTAACTAGCCTCTTTACCTCAGGACGAAGTCTCCTGAGGAAGTCCTCCAGTGGCAGAAGATCTAAGGAACCTGCAGAAAGTAAGTCCTTATACAGTTTTTCTTCGTTCTTCCTTGTATGATAATATCTTTCACTATATTGCACTAAATCAAACGCTTGCAAAAATCAAGTACTTCAGAAGTCTGAATTCCTTATATAAATTTCTTGTAATTGGAAGAAAAGTGATTATTGTTAAAATTCCTTTAGTCTTCATATTGTTATATTTTTAAGATTTTTAAATATGCATACTGCACTACAGAAGTAAAATTCATGGGTTGGTCTTGCAAAAGGAGTCAGTTTTCATTAACTTTTCCAGTTGTAAGGGTGCCATGTGAGGTGGGATCTTCCCACCATGTCACAGCCTCCCTTTCTTGATGGTTGCTAAGACACAGTAATTGTCCAAGCAGTTTGTAGCAAAATAACCAAACAGTAGATTTTTTTTTTTTTTTTTTTTGGCAAATTTCCATTGTTTGCCCTTAACTTGGCCAGTGATCACGGCGCGTATGACAACAACCAGAGGTACCAGCTTAAACCATTCCTTTCCTTCCCACTGCCTCCTTCCGTACTGTGCCACAGAGTATCTCTCTCAGCTGTGCTGCTGTGACTGGTTGGGAGGCCACACTGTGAATCGATCTGAAAACCAACATGACCTATAACACATTACCCGCACACAGAGCAAAGGAAGGGAGGAAGTTGTGCAGGGAAACCTTAAGCCAATATTGACTTTTCATATGCTGTATCATAAAATCATTGTCCCATATGTATTCAGGTTTATACAATGTCAACCTATTTCTGAGCTAGTGAAATATGGAAACTCCTAAGGAAATCAGCAGGAGTCACAGGTGTGAGTGAAACCAGAACCTGGCACCAGTATTTCTGTTGCAAAAACGTTGCCATTCAGTGTTGCCAAAGACAATGCCTTGCAGTGGAAGGCAGCCATAACACCTTTTGTCAGAGTGCAAAGAGGGCTCAGTACGCTTTCTCCTCCAACTTCACTAAAGTCAGTTTATGACTTTGAATTCTTGACACCTGCCTAACAGAAAAGATCTTTGGAGAACAGCTGATCTTATGTTTGTGTAAGTGCTATATTATACCTATTTGGCAGCTGTAACATATTAAATATGATGTGATAAACTATGCTGGTTTATACCTGATAAAGGAAAGTGTTCTGGTTTCCAGGCTACCATATCACTACAGAAGAGAAGTGAACTCTGCACTGCCTTTCTGATGGTGTTTGCGTCGCTCTGTTACATTACTCATCACAGTGTGCTCATGTCACTTTGGGGCGTGCTCAGGGGGCTCACAAGAACACCGCCTCTGGGTTTTCATGGGCAGAGCTTGCCCTGAGTGAGTACATGTAAATGTGTAAGTATGGAGAAGCTTGGTGGCGGTGGTTTGGGTTGGCACACAAAGCATTCCTCCTGATTCATGGACTCCATTGCCCCAACCCCAGCCATTTTATTCTTATTTATCTCTGTGCAAATCAGGAATAATGACTCTGAAATCAGAAGGTGGAGGTGAAAACGTAGTTACCAGGATACTGAGAATACAACTTGGTGCAGCAGGTTGCGTAATTTGGCTTTAACATTTTTGTGGCCTGCAATCATAAATACTGTTACATGAGAGTCTTAGCTCCACAATTCAGTAGGGTTTCACTGCATGACTGCAGTAATAAAAATACAATAACACCGGATTTGTGTGCTGGATGGAAGAAAGTTTGAACCTAAAAGGCAAGGTGATTCTTGTAATTGGGAACAATTATGAGGGATGTGATGTGACATTTATAAATAGTTGCAGTGAAGTGGTAGGGAGATTTGGCAAAGTGTAGACAACATTGAACATTATTAAGCATGCTTCTTATTCATAATTGAGCAGAAATCCCCTGTAAACCCCATGCTACACCAGATCTACTTGGTGAGCTTTATAAGTTGGACGGTTTTATGCTCACTGATATAGGCAGAAGTACCAGGTTTGGAACCTACAGGAATTCTTGCAGCAAATGTGGCAAGTGGGAGATTTCAGCAAATCTGTGCTGCGGTCTCATACCTACCTCCAGAAAGATATTCTCTATATTCCACTTGACTGAAATTGAATGCAGATCTTTCAAGGGACTTTTCACTGATAAATTTAAAATAAATCTTGCCCTGCAGATCTGTGCCAAGAACAGCTTTCTTCTTGGCCTCTCAAGGAACATTCTGCTTGCTCCTTAGGAAGTAGTGCTCCTTATTGGTCACGAATGGTAAGACAAGTAAGGACAAAACATTCATGTTATAAATAGACACCAGTGGTGAAAAGACTCTGGAGTGCAGCTGTGTTGAGTAAATGAACAGACTGCCCATCTAATCCGATTGTAATTTGTCTGATATTTACAGTATGACTTAATCCTGTGGGATTACTGCACTGAGCAAGAACCAGGTTTGTCCTCAGATATTACAGAGGTAGAAAACACTCTAAGATTTATAGAAAACAAATACATGTCAGGCATTTTATGTCTTGCAATTCTACGTTAAAATGATCCACCATAAAAAATGTAAATTGTGGGATTTTAACGCAGAATCTGACCAGACTGTCACATTTACATGCCGTGATTATAGAGTGATAGATAGTGTAGACTGGACTAATCATGCGATCTGCTAAAGAAATCCTGTTTCTACAACTCACACTGGAAGCCTAAGGCACTCATACAGTTCTGGATATTTTTTTTATGCTATGGGAGAGCAAATGCATAGCATAGGACTAACTGGGACTGCCATGGTTTTATAGTTGTCACTTCAGTCTAATTTGCTCTCAGCATACAGAAAGATTTCCAGAATCTAGAGGATAATAAATGCCAAAAAAAAGAAGTTATATGGCTCTTATGAAATCATGCTAGGAAACTAAGAATATTTGCTTCTAAAATATAAAATTATTCTGAGCACATCTCAAGCAACTTTCTCATTGAATCCTCCCAGATTTAGCCCTCTGTGACTTGTCTGAAGCTCTCACTGCCATATGCTAGTCCAAAAAAAACCAGCACAATACTAAATTTTATATTCAGCTGAGTGTATTTGGAAAATATTGCAGCAGTTACAGAGAAAACTCTCTCTCATCTTTATTGTTATTACTGCAACTGACTTTGTGGAAATTTGGCATCTGAGTCCAAACTCAGAATGTATTTTTTGGCTTTTATTTTGTGACCTTTTTCAGTGGGTTTCATTTTGAGAAGGGACACTGCACGAACTGTATTTCCAATTTAATATACAAGCCAAGCTGCTCTTGTAGCCTTTCTGTATTATTTTCTTTACTCTTCCACCATTTTTCCTTTTTTATCCCCCTCCATTTTATTCCTATAGAGTTCACTGGAATTGCATTAGTGGGATATTGGGATAAATCGGTGATACTAAGGATGACTGTCACCTCAGGGCCATGTTTGCTGAGGATATGAGCTTCTGCTGAAGCCCCAGACATGTTGCTGAATGCACCTAGCATCCACCATCTGCAACTGTGATGTGTGTATCTGGATTTTATAAGCAGCTCACTTATTGTGCTGTCTTTTTCTAAAAATTCTCGTGTGCTGTTAGCATATTAAATATGCATTACAGCACAATTATGAAGGTGGGGAGAAAAGAACAAAGAAAAATAAATTGTAAGGCCAAATCAGAAATGAAAAAAAACTGCTGCAAGATGATCACAAAGAAAGGCAGAAAGATGGAGAGGACCCCTACGGAAAACTGAAGAAAGATGTAGAGCATGAAAAATGTGAAAGAGTGGAAAAGATAGGTCTTATTAATTGTCATTGACTGTTCTTTAACCCTTCCTGCTTTTGTGTGGGATAACATGGTGGTGTGCCCTACCAGTTGGCAGATGCCTGTGAAATATAAGGTTAATCCTCAGAGGTTAGAGGGAAGCTATTTAAAGGGTACCGACGCTGCCTAGTGTCCTTGGGCTGCTGCAGTGTGTCCTTTTCTAATGCAGTTGGAGGGTTTTTATGTATGACCGCTCAGTCCAGCTGTGTTGAATGACACATTCCCTTTGCTTTTAGCATATGCCCTGTTACCTGTGTCCTTCAGTGAAGAGGGAATTACAGAGGGAGAGAGGGAGGGAATGGTTTTGGGATTTTCTGGAGCTGTATTTGTTGCTTCTGTCTTTTCTGCACCATAGAAACATGCTGTACCCTGTGAAAATATAGAACTGAAGTCATGTGCCTATAGGCATACCCACATCCTAGAAAGCAAAACGGAGGATCTGCTGGTGCATGTCTGAACTGCACTCGCTCCAAGGCAGTACATTTTTCTGTGTGAAATGGTCCTATAAACTCCTGCCAGGACCAGCCCTTTCTGTTTGTGTATTGGTTGTTTCCATTTGTTAAGGCTTCAGTTTTCTCGTAATTTCCTGGGAACTTCGCACCTGTTTTGAGCAAGTATTACAAATATTCATCCTAATGAACTGCACAACGTAGTATTTACCTCTGCTCTGTGCCCTGACTCTGTGCACGAGGTGTGAGATCAGGACACGCGATGCACCACAGCTCGTTGCTCTTTTTCTTAGCTGCTCTGCAGGGCTTTGTAGCTGCTTTGGCTTTGGCTACAGAGAGTTTCATTCTTCAGCTTCTCGTCACATTTAGGTAGGAAATTTGTGAACGTGCTACTTTGAAAATTCAGTAAAAGTGATTGAAAATTGGGATAATCATTAACATTTCCTGTTCCTGGATGGTACCCACTGCATTAGGAATCTAAAACATTTTATTATAAGCTGTCAAATAGTGTGGGGAGGGGTGCAGAAGTGGTTTAACTTGTTCAAAAGGAACTTGTGCTGATTTCAGGCAGTTGAGACCCTCCCATGCAGAAATTGTGGAGTTAGAGGAGTTAGAGTGGATTTTTTTACTCTTTGGGTTTTGGTTTATTTGGGGTATTTTTGGGGGGCGTGTGTTGGTTTTCTGTTTGGTCTTTTTTTGTTTGTTTGTTTTGTTGGTGTTTTTTGTTTGTTTGTTGGGTTTTGTTTTTTTTTTAATGCTGGTGCTTTCCAGGGAGCTAGAAAGCAGCTTTGGGTTCCCCATTAGATGGAACAGTACGTTGAAAAAGAGAGTTTGGGAAATGAGTCAAGCAAAGATTCACCCCACGTGGGTCTGTTTGGTTGTTTATACTCCACCTCTGTGCATTAAATGCAGGCTGAGGGACATAGACAGCCAAGGCAGGATTTCAGCTTATGTATTTCTAATGGCGTTAGGATGATTGCTGGCCTAAGGATGGTGGACTTGGTGTATGCCATTGAACTGTGCATACTTTCTCATTTGGATACCTGTTCAGCCTCTGGTATTCTGAAGAGGAAGAGCTTGCCTGCAAGACTAGGCTGGCCATAAAAAGTATGATAGCTACGCCACTACATAACATTGCTCAACTACGGCATAGCTCAGTCAATATCAGAGACTGAAATTCGGAAGCCTATGTCGTTCCTAACCCCTAGGTTAATATATTTTCTCTGGTTTTATATAAAGGGATGTCAGCCAAATTCTCCAGCCCTTTTCTGCATTGTAGCAATTGATGGCATGCAGTATGAATGCTGTGTTCAGTTAACGAGATAGCTACAGCTTTACAGAAATAATACTGCATAACTGAAGTTACTCCTGAACCTTTGAGCCAGAGGTGTATTGGCTTCTCCATCACAGGTGAAGCAGCTGTTTCACTGGAAGCTACCTTTTCTAGTCTGATGACCCATGATGTGTATGAGATTAGATGAGATGATCACAGCAGTCACGTCTTGTTTGACAGTCCTGAAAGCAGATCTGAAATAAAAGACTTGGAGGAGGGAGCATGGCAAAGTGCCGAAGGAAAAGGAATAAAGGGTAAGAGAATGATACTCGCTCACCACTGGAAGGATATGCCCGTACCACAGATAGTTGCATTTAGTCAAAGCCTGAAGAAGGCTCTGTCCTTGTCCGTCAATTACTATCTATTGAGATATAAGCAAGCTAAGGAGTTGCAGCATCAGAAGTACTTTCTTCAAGTGCTCACTTGTGAGTGCATATTCAGGGCAAGAGCTGTGTACACCTGCACACACAAAGGTCGTGAGCTGTCTGGTCTGCTGGTGTCATTTGGGTCTCTCAAACTCTGCCCTTCACTAAGGGATGTGCCTGTTGGGGTGAGCGTGCGATGTTATGAGACAACTGAAAATGACTGAAGTGGAAACATGGGGACCACCAGCATCCTTCAGGAACCAAGCTTTTGGGAAAAAATAAGATTCATTTCGCAGTTGAGTAGTCTTGAGTGCTGCTTCAGCCATACCCATTGTTGTCCTTCACCAGTAATCCTTGGATTCCCTAGTGAAAAGAAGTGGGCACTGGACTAAATATTTTGATTCAGATCAGCTAGCCTGTCCAGCTGGAGCATCTTACTTGTTGAAGCTGACGTGTGTTGCTCAATTAACAATCACAGGAAATAACTGGAAAGAAAAATCATAACGTGACAGTAGGGTAGTTCAGCTATGCCCGGAAAAGGCAGGAAACCAACGTTTCACCTAGGTTTACTCTAAGTGGGAGTGAGCTGAGAAGCAAAGCTACAAAGAAGAAATATGTAAAAGGATGCACGGCAGCTCGGTGGCAGCTTGCACGTTGCTGGTTGCTAATTCCTTGCCGTAGCTACACCATTGCTGCCCTGTTTTGCATTGTGTGCCAGTAATTCAGTTCTTTCTTGGCACCAAGGATGCCAGGTTGGAGAACTTGTTTTGAATGTATAAATCAGTAGGTACCCACTTCTTGATTGAAATGCATGCTACGTTGTTTGTTGTCTTGCTGCTTTCACACAAAAGTGAGTATGTCTATTTTAAGGGCATTTAGTCGCTCAAGTCACTAATGGGTGGGATGTCCCCTCCATTTTTAAGATGAAGGAATGTCTTTGTTACATGCAGTTATTAAAATAGAAAGCACGCATTTTGAGATGATATGCAATGGTTTTCCTAATTGGTACCATGACATTGTCTTCTCTTCTAATTCAGCAATTTAGGGTTATCAGAAAATCAGGTCCTCCTGGGATTGTGACGGTATACAGAAGCATTGAAGAAGACATAATTTCATAAATAATTGCTCAGTTTTTTCTGGAAACAGCTGCTGCTTCTGACTGATGTATATGGATTTATTTATTCCTTCTGTTTATATTACTTGGCTGCTTGATAGAATTTCTGGTTAGCAATTTAATCAGCATTTCTAAGCCACCATCCATCATATTTGAGAAGTCGTGGCATTCCAGTGAAGTCCCCACTGACTGGAAAAGGGAAAACATAACGCCCTTCTTTAAAAAGGGAAAAAAGGAAGACCCAGGGAACTACAGGGCAGTCTCACCTCTGTGTCTGGCAAGATCATGGAGCAGATCCTGGAACCTATGCTAAGGCACATGGAAATAAGGAGGCGATTGGTGACAGCCAACAGCAGTGTTGGTGGATAAGGGAAAAGAAACTGACATAATCTACGTGGAATTGTGCAAAGCATTTGACACTGTCTTACACAACATCCTTGTCTCTAAATTGGAGAGACATGGATTTGACAGGCAGACCGCTCAGTGGATAAGGAATTGGCTGGATGGTTGCACTCAAAATGTTGTGGTCAACGGTTCGATGTCCAAGTTGTGACTAGATGAGTGGCATTCCTCAGTGGTCAGTACCGGCACCGACACTGTAACGTTTTTGTCAGCAACATGGACAGTGGGATTGAGTACACCCTCAGCAAGTTTGCTGATGACACCAAGCTATGTGGTGCAGTCGAGGCGCTGGAGGGAAGGGATACCATCCACAGGGACCTGGATGGGCTTGAGAGGTGGACCTGTGCAAACCTCATGAAGTTCAGTGAGGCCAAGTGCAAGGTCCTGCACGTGAGTTGAGGCAATCCCAGGCACAAACAAGACTGGGTGGAGAACGGATTGAGAACAGCCCTGAGGAGAAGGACTTGGGCATGTTGGTTAGTGAGAAGCTCAACATCAGCCGGCAATGTGCACTCACAGCCCAGAAAGTCAACCAGGTGATCCTGCTCCTTTACTCCGCTCTGGTGAGACTCCACCTGGAGTTCTAAGTCCAGCTCTGGAGCCTCCAACATAAGGAGGACATGGACCTGTTGGAGCAAGTCCAGAGGAGGCCATCAAGATGATCAGAAGGGTGGAGCACCTCTCCTGTGAGGACAGGCTGAGAGAGTTGGGGTTGTTCAGCCTGGACATGAGAAGACTCCAGGGAGACCTTATAGCAGCCTTTCAGCACTTAAAGGGGGCCTACAGCAAAGCTGGGGAGGGACTCTTGATCAGGGAGTATAGCGATAGGACAAGGGGTAATGGTTTTAAACTGGAAGAGGGGAGATTTAGATTAGATATTAGGAAGAAATTCTTTACTGTGAGGGTGGTGAGACACTGGAACAGGTTGCCCAGAGAAGCTGTGGGTGCCCCATCCCTGGAGGTGTCCAAGGCCAGGCTGGATGGGGCTTTGAGCAAACCTGGTCTGGTGGGAGGTGTCCTTGCCTATGGCAGGGGGGTTCGAACTAGATGATATTTAAGGTCCCTTCCAACTCTAACCATTCTATGATTCTATGATTCTTTTTATGAAGAGGAAATAAACTTGTTAAGGGGTAAAAAAGAAAAATTAATAGAGATAAGGCTATTTTCTTTTTGTTAGATTTCAAGATAGTTTCAGGTAAAGGATGGAAAAAAACATTTTCTCTTTAGGTTTAATGTACAGGAAAGTGTGAGTTTTCTGAAAGTTTTTAAAAATAAAGGAAAAAAATGCTTTAAATTCAGTTATGGGCACCTACTTCTCTGTGTTGTGAATAAGCAAAGTAACAAGTGCTGCACTTAAGGACATGGATAATGATAATAGGTTTTAAGTGCCATTAATATTTTTTCTTTCTTTTTTTTTTTTTTCTCCCCTGATCAGAGCTTTCTAAGCCAGAGAAATATCTTGACCTTTAGGCCAAATTCTCCGCACTCATAAATCACTGCTGCTTATTTGAAATCGGGAGAGCTACTCCAGTTTACACCATCTGTGTCTCTGGCTTCAAGAAAATAAATGTGTCCTTTGTGACTAGAACAGCTTGTATTCAAAATGGTGTAGTTGTACAGCAAGAGGGTGACTTGAAGAGTTTATTGTCTTTTTATTTCAAATAGGACCATACAATTTATGACCATTGTATAGGTGCTTAGCAATAATGGTAAGAAGTGCTTAATCTGGTGATGTTTTCTGTAGGCATATATTACCTACAACAAAACTGCTAGATACAATTTCTTAAAATTTCTCATTGTGTTTTTTAGGGAAGGTGGTATCAGTTTAGGTGTCAGGGTTCTCCTTTTGTGAAAGAACTAAGGAAAAAAAAAAAAAGGGGGAGGGATAGGAACTGAACTACTTTAATGGAATTTAATGGAATGGCGCAGTTTTATTTACGGAGCCTCTACTCAGGAAGTTGGCACAGCCGCAGTGAATGAAGCCAACCAGCCCGGCGGTGCCAGAGGTTTGAGAGGACGTGCCCAGAGCTCACAGGGCGGCAGCTGTGGCACCCGGGGTGGGTGGCTGTCCCAATCCCATGTTCTCATCGGTGTCCTCCTCCCTGGGCTTTCTGGATTTGGTAGGGAGCTATGCTTTATTTCTGTCTGCTAGGGCAGTGAATGGCTGTATTGAACACAGACGTGTTTAAACTTTATACCCTACAGAGCTTGTTAGGGGATTGTCTGATTATCTCTAACCTGCTGTCAGTTGGAAATAATCTGAAAATCATATGGAGCCTCTTGCTGGAGGAAATGTCTGGCGTCAGCTTTGGTTTATAGGGCTTTTGTGGAGTGTCTCACTAAAATCCTATTACGTGTTGCAGCAACTGGATAGTTAGTAGTTTTAAGCAGGAATTGCAGTTCAGATGTGAAAAAGATACCTGTGCATGTTTAGCTGTAGGAAAGGGAGAAAGCAAGTTCATGAGAGTGTAGATCAAACCAGTGGCTGGGGACTGTGGTGTATCTTTTGGTGGATCGGCTTTGTTGGCTGGCTGAAGCGATGACTTTCAGGTTGGGACCAGCTAGTGCTCCTGCCTTTGGCTTTGGCAGTGCAAGGCTCCTTTTTCAAGGCAGCTGCTGTATCTTTCAGAACTTGTCTTTATAACCAAGCACTGGATGCTGAATTGCATTTTTTCTAAGTTAAGAATCAGATTTTCTTTGCATTAGGATTCCAGTGCATTTTTCTTCGGTAAATCCTAAAAGTAAAACTAGAGACTGTTAGTAGGAAGGCCTACATTAATTGGGTTTGTTAAGCACCATGGTGTTCATAAAGCACTTTGAACCAGATTTGACATGTTCCACAGGTAGTTATATAGAGATAGCACTTAAGTCTGTTCGCTTAAACTAAATCACAGGTAAGGAGATGGCAGGGTTTTTAGGAAAAACAACCCAAGTCCCCCAGCCCACACCACCACCACCAAGCCAAGGACTGTAAGATTTAGGAAGGTGAAATACTGTGCAAATTTTGAAGCCAGCAGAATGTGACAGTTTCCCCAAAATTTATCGTGAGTGAAAAAACAGTTTTGTAAACAAAAATCTGCTTTTGTTCCAGAAGCTGGAATATCTACATCATAGCCAGAGGAGCTGCTTGGGATCGTTGTTAAATGAACGTGCCAGCTTATGATCTGAAACCTGATTTCATGATCTCTTGAGCTGCTGTCATTGCATCTTTACAAGAGATGAAGTTTAATTAAATGCCATATCTGTACTTAGAGTGACACGGGTAGAAGCTTTGCGATTTTAAGAGAAGATGGTGGGAACTTCAGGAGGAATAAAGGAAGGAACAAGACTTCCTCCCTCAGTTTTAAAGTCCTCCAATACTTCTGACTTCTCTTTCGCCTCGTGATATTTCTTAAAATGCCTTTACCTTACTGATCTGTGACTGGCAATTTCTTGGGCTAAGTGCTTTATATATCCATTTTTAAAAAAATGTACTTTTTTTGGACATGTCTGATTTGATTCCTGGCAGAGTGGGCTCAATTCTTAAACCCTGTCATTAAAGGCCCAATCCAAAGGTCCTTGAAATATGAGATAAGATGTCCTTCAGGGGATCCCATTATAAGTTATGGCAAGAGGGGTCCTCTCCTTGTCTTAGGCTGCTGTTCCTTGCAAAACCACCCTGCAAACCAAGGCACTTAGGTATCCAGAATGTAGCAGTGAATAATACAAAGACTAAGAAAAGAATAGTGGATGGCTGCATGATACGCTACACATTTTTTGTCAGTGTATTATCTAATCTACTTGTAATATTTTGATAAAAATTTTTAGACTCTTAACTGACGAGGGGTGGATGTGGTTCTCCTTAAGTTTTCTCTGGAACTTCCAGGAGTCTATCAGTAACAAGATAAAACAAAGATTTAGAAGTAGCTTTATTGAGTAGTATGTGTGACATTGATTCAAATATTGAACCATGAAACTGTAGAGTTGTACAAACATGATAGATATAGATAAGATGAGAAGTACAGGAACATTGAGGAAATAATTGTCAGGATAATAATGCATATTAAAAAATTAGGTTCATTTACATTCAATTTGATGTAAAGGTTCAGGGTACTTTTACTCCTCTCAACAGAATTATCCATCCCTAATAATTATTTTTTTTGTTAAAACAGTAACGTGCAATTAGCACTTTATCTGGCATTGAAGAATGAGTAAGGAGAACTATTGTTCTTATAACTAGTCATCTGAAAAAGAGAAGCTGCGTGTTTAATTTTGCTGGAGATGGAAATGACTTTTGTGTGTGTGTGACTTAAATTCATAACTCAAAAAGTACTTTCTTCTAGGAAATCTGTAGCTATTTTACTGCTTGGGCAATGTTTGTGTAATTTGCATTGCATTTATATATGCTGTAACACATACAGAGACACCTGTCCCAGCCACACTAGCTGCTCTGCACGCTTGTGAAAGCAATAATAGTAACACCTTACAAGCACGGGTATCGGCCGGAGCTGTATAAGCCCATCTGCAATTCTACTCACTTCCTCAGGATCTGAAGTCTGTGCTGCCATGGCTTAACAGTTGCTTAGCTAGCAAAAGGAAAACCTGTTCACAAAATGAAACCTCTAACTAGAAAGTGGGGAGGACCTAAAATGATTGACTCTGGTAAAAGGCGTGGAGAGACAGAATGACCTATGGGTTTCACTCTGTAATCAGGAGAAAACCTGAGTGTTAACTTGCAGAGCAAGTAGTGCCTGGGAGCCTGACCCAGCTAGGCTTGGCACGCAGGCTGCATAGAAAAGTCCGGACGCTTGTGCCTGGCTTTGTAAAACTGAGAGCAAAATTCAGGAAGGGCCAAAGTTAAGACAACATCAGGATTCCCTTTTACTGGTAACGTATTGTGGTAGAAGGAGAGCTGTACAAATGGGACACTCGTTCTAATAACGAAAGGAAAATTTTCTCATTCATTAATGGAGATATTAAAGAGAAAAACATTAATAAAAATGTTTTTCATAAAGGTAGTTAAAATACAGAAAAAATAGCCAGGAAAGAGTTTATTTTCACTCCAACTTTCTGATTGATTTTTTTAATGTGAAATTTGAGAGTAAAGTTTTCTGTCCCCAGTTTTCACAACCAGTGTCTATTACTATCTCTGCATTTCTCTGAGTAACAACAGATTCTCATTTACTACTGAATCTGGATGAAGGCATACACTTTAGAAGAAATGAAAGTGGTAAAACAATGGAAAAACCCTGCATTCAAACCGCTGATATAGTTCAAAGGCTGTTTTTCAGCAGAAAACTTGACCAAAAAAATTTCGACAAGTTTAATATAGTCAGCACTTCTATGAAAGATTGATATTTTTGAAGCGAAGCTTTGAAACTTAAGGTCATGAACTTTCTACAAAAACATTTTTCTTAAAGTGTTGTGTGCATTTTAGTTTTTTTGGCTCACCCTTGCCTTCTGTTTTCTTGCCATACTGTGCTAGGACATATGTGCAGTGCCCATCAAACCATCATTTCCTCATCCAAACATGAAGGCTGTATATTTAAGAATCTGAATAACAGAATGAGCGTGCAGTGAAATGAACAGGGTTGGGAAGGAAAGCAATTGAGTAGGCACCATCTTCTCTTTAAATTGAATGCTAGTAACAGCTGGGCAACCTTTTACCATCACTGATTTCCACAGTTTAAATGCATGTTTCATTTAACAGTGTTTTCTTTGATCAGTGTTGAGTTTAGGGTGGGGACGGCAGTATATTGTTGCATTGCGTATGTGCATCACTAAGTAGTCCAAGTCTAGTGTCAGTGATACCGACAGAGGAAAGTGAGGGAGAGAAGAGCTTCACAAGACGGCCACATTCAGACTTTTCAAACTAGGCATCTTCCTTCTTCTCCTACTTAAATCCCGTTTGCTGCAAACAGACATAGACCATGTTACGTACCCATCTATGGGTACGAAATTTATGTGCACTCATTTACTTGTTTAACCAAAAGGTCAGCCTGGATTATCAGCAGGAGTTCGGGGTGCACATACTATGTGAGTTTGCAGCTCACCAGTATCACCCATGCTATACATTCACATGAATCAGCATAGCTGGCTAGTCCCAGATAATAACTGACGGAAGGAAAACCCTTACTCTCTTAAAGTCAACGGCAGAATTCCCTATGACTTGCCGTACTTAGGTTTTTGCCCAAGAAGGTGCTGGGGAACACAGAGGCTTCTGTTGAGGTTCCCCTCAGTGCAAGTCACCAATTCCCAACATTGCCAGCTCTGAGGAAACTAAAAGAAAAATATGCAGTGAATATCAGAGAATAAAGTGTTCTGCTTAATTATATTATTGTGACTGGTCTGAGGTAAATAGCAAACCTATTAATAGAGTGCCAAAAGAACAACCTTTCCAAGAATGATTTAGTGGTGAGAGTCCCAGGACATTGCTTTTTATTTGCTTTGGTAATACATCTACACAATGTGTCTCTTCCAGGAGTGGCCTTTTCAGTCAAAGGGTCAGGCTGAGAGGTGATCTGCAGCAGAATAGGCACACTTGAAAGTTCAAGCACAGTATTGGAAGAAACCATTAAGAAATAATCATGGCCCTGTTGGAAACAGGATGTATTATATTGTCATAATTTCAATAATGTATGCCAAAATATAATCCTCTTGGATCAAATGGTTCTCCTTATGTAAGACTAGAAAAATTTCCTGTATTTCAATCATCAATATACAAGATTTTTCCCCTTAATCTAGGACATCAAACAATGTTAAATGTATGTCTTACCATGCACAATTTTTAAAACTTCATCTTCTAAGTGACTGATAATGCCACCTGAAGTTTATTGAAACTTAAAGAATTCTATTCTATCCTGTTTTTTCCAACCAGATTATAATACTCATAATTTTCATTGAATATTTTTATTCTAAAGCTTTGGATGATCTTTTGGTATAAATCTGTCCCTCCTTTTGTTGGTCTTCAATTAATTGCAGTGCGGGCTTTTTCTTTTCCTGTCTTGTTTTCCTAGCCAGGATTGCCCATTTAGCATCTTTGGGATAGCCACAGGAAATCAACCAAAGGTATTTCTTCAGCCCGCTTTCCCCTCCCTTTGCTGTCTGTAGCAGGCAGAGCTGATCTTTGCAATTCTGTAGCAGGCAGATGTGATCTCCACTGGATTTTACTGTATAAACAAAACAAACCCCATACTGCTCACAAAAACATGTGCTCAGTGAACACTGAGAAGCATTTCAGCCATGTCTCCTTAGATGTTAGATAGTTTGTGAGACTCTTTCAGTCTTTCTATTGATTTTGCATGGAACTAGGTCAGAGCTGCTTTTAATTGAACAAGCCGGCTGCTGCAACTCTCACTTAACTGTAAAAAAGGGGTATTAAAAATTGATATGCAAAGCAAACTTCTGCTTAATTAGCAAGCAGATGAAGTCAGAATAGACAAACCACCATAGTTAATAAAGATGAGGAAATGGCTTTCACTGACAGTATAATACGCTCCTATTTTGGGGGAAAAATGGCTTCAGCACTGAGCATTAGCCATGTTTCTTGCATGTGGTATTAATAACCTGTTAGTTTTCTTTGGGAGAGCTTGGGATAAATTTACAGCTGTGCAGATCAGACAAACCACCACACATCAAGAAACCATTAAAAGGCAGCTCTAATTTTTAAATGTGTAATAAATGTAAATAAAAATCTGGTGTGCAGAAAGAAGAAACTGTGGGATTCCCTCAAGGTCTTAGCATTGTTCTGCATCCGATGTCGGTGGCAGTGGTCAGCCTGTAGCGGCTGGGTGCATGCTGCTGTCATGCAGGCAGTGTTTCGCGGGACGCTGGTGGAGCTGGGCCTGGCCTGGCCCCTGGTCAGGACCCTGGGTTAGACACGTCTGGCTGAGCAGAGCTGCTGCCAGCTCACCCGCTCTGCCCCAGGTACGAGGGGAGGAGCTGCACCTGGGACGTGTCTCTGGTAGCTCTGATCAGCACACACATGTGCTGGCTGCAGTTCCTGCATCTCCACCCCTCCTGATGGCCCGGTGTGCCCTTGGGGATGCTCTGCGCTCCTGCTCCCTCGGCCAGGTCCATGCCCGCCTTGCAGCCATACGAGGTGAGGTGGGACATGTTGGGCTGGAGGAGATCAGGAGTTCTGGTTCACGTTTAAACCCCATCTGACTTTGCTTTACACCTGTATGCACATGCTGAATTTTAGACCCTGTGAGTAGTACCGTTTGCTCCCCACAGCATGCAAGTTCTGCCGAGAGTGATGTATTATTTATTTAGGTTTATAACAAACACACAGAAAAAAGAGTAAATGAATAATGCATGGATGATTAGCTTATAGGTTTCAGCTCACAGCTGAGAGAGATGGCAGAGAGCAAACCTCATTTTAAGTTCCTTAAGACAATGGCTTTACTTTCTTCCCCCCAAAACCCCAAGCTGTAATAAAGGTTCTGCTGTTTACCACTTAGCATTACACTAAGAAGCCAGCAGGACCTGAAATTAGTTTGTGCTTAAAAGCAGAGCGGCAGACTGGCCGCAGAGTATACATTCATGTGAATGATAGCTTTTCAGGTAAGATGTTTTCTGTAGCTGTATTTTTCAGTTTGCTTTGCTCCAAGTTACAGCTGACTCTCTTTCTCACTTTCTTTAACATTTACGAGTTTTCTAGAACCACAGCTCCCGTGCCAGCCTTGCCTAGTGTGCAGCTATTAGGGGACCTTTCATAGAGGAGAAAGTGTACAGGTCAATGATTTGTAAAATATGTTCTTTCTAAGAGATTTTAGCCACCATCTTATTCTTGAGGTGGAAAAGCCTGAGATTCAGGTGAAATAAATAAGAAAAATGCATATCTTTGAATATTGAAAGACAATGACACCTGGAAGTGCTTGAAACATTTCAACACCTTTATGGCAGTTCAATCAACTGTATCCATAAATATTTAAAGTAGTGAATTATTTCTTGAAATTTACATTTTTATGTACTATTTTGGCTTACGAATTATTGAACAATAAAAATGCTTTCCATAATAATTTCAGCTTTCAAAATACAGTACTTGACTGCGAAAAGATTTGCCTGTGGCCATCATATGATTGAGTGAGCTCCCAGCATAACGCTGAGCTTCAGTATCTCCTGACTCCAAATTAAGGTTTTTACCAGCATGAGGTAACTTAGATCCCATCTGTGTTTCTGCACTTCTCAAATAACTAAAAAAATCTGTGTAGCAGCTACTGCTAGCTTTCAGCAGAATGTATATGTGACTGGTTAGAGTTCATGTTTTCATTATGGGCTCAATGAAAGTGACCATGTAAATCGTGCTGTAGCTTTTATAAAGGGCTGCCCTGTCTAAAATATACTGGTTTGATTTTCAGTCAATGATAAGGTCACCACCCCATAGGTAACCATAACTTGCAGCTACACGTGTGTTCTGCTTTCTGCCAGTGCCTCGTGCCTGACTGCAGGGGCGAAAACATGGAACAACAAATGTGCTTCTATGAGACATAATAATTTGTGCCACTGAGCTTGCTCCGTGGAGCTGCAGTTGCAGCAGGGACTAGTTGACAGTATAAAAACATCTCAGTGACTGGGAGAGTCAACAAAAGGTCCCAGTAACGTGCCATGACCTGGGAGGGGAGCGTTCTGCGTTTCTGGAGCTGTCATGGGCACATTAGAACTGAGGTACTCTTTCAGTCGAGCAAAAACTAGCACAGTGATTTTTTTTTTTTTAATTGAATTTATGTATGATTCCTATTGTGATTTATTAAGGAAGCTGAAATTATTCTAAAATCCTCCCCAAAATCATAGAATCATAGAATCTGTTGGGTTGGAAGGGACCTTTAAAGGTCATCTAGTCCAACCCCCTAGTCCAAATATTTGAGCAAAGGCGAGGCATTAATTTTTTTTTCCATTTTTTATGTATTTGCAAGTGATCAGGAAAGTAATATTACAGGAAACTATATAAAACACTGACATGTTGTTTTTCTGACTGTGTATCAATGCTGCTGATAGTGATCACCAAATAATAATGATTCCGGCCCTGTGATGGGTTGCATGACATTATAATCTGACTCAATCTGCTTTTCATTTTTAGAATATATTACTTTTCAGATAAACTGAGAACTGAAAATCACCGGGAAAGGATAGTGGAATGTAAATTTACGAAGTCTAGACAGCCAGCTGAAAACTGATTTTCTGCACCTTATAAAGAAGTAGACTACAAGCCAAATCTTTATTTAGTCTGAATATTTCCATAGTTTCCAGCTGGTTGCAGAGAACTGCTGTGCTTTGATTCAGCCGATAATAAAACTAAGAATGCACAAATCATTTTTATCAGGCAACAAGTATAAATGCTTCTCTGTTAAGTAAACTGAAGTGGATAAATCCTTAGTTCCACACTCAAGCAGAGTGTTTCCACTAAGAGCTGACTGCACGAGCTTGTGAAATTTCAAGGGATGGTGTTCAAGTAGTGTCAATGAGGCACACACAGAGAAGGTTTTCACTAAGGTAATCACAGCATTTCCAGGAGCAGCTGAATGACATAGCAAATTAAATCTATTGAATGATGCATTAAGTTGGTGGGGCACTTGCAGGGCCAGAATGGGCCTCTCTCAAAGCATATTCTATTCTTTTGGCTTTCTCTTTGTTTTGCTGGAGAGGAAGAACTGCAATCTAGAGAGAATCCTGTATTAGTGGGGAAAAGGATTGTGTGCATTTCCAAAGAATTTTGAAACTTTGTATCATTCCTTTTCCCAGATAAGAAGTATTTTAAAGAAGAGAATGTTATTGATGTGAATGATAAGATTGCATGTATCTGTTATGTGAATAAGTACAGCACTGTTTTTGGTAGATCAATGCTCAGAAAAAATATAAGAGCATATTTGTTGATAACTCAAACAGTTCAAATCTAGTCATAATTTGGGCTCTACATCTCTTTGCACAGCTCTTTGTATTAGCAAGTCTCTCTGCGCAGTGACAGGCAGAACTGTGTTACAGACATTTCGTAGCAAAGGTCCCCGAAAGGCAGATGTCATGTTACATTGATACAGACTGCTATTCAACCTTGTACTCTGCTGGGGTTACCAACTAAGAAAAACAAACAGTTTGGATTTTCATGGCAGTGTCTTTTTGCATACACTGAAGTAGGTAAGTGACCTAAAAGTTCAAGGAAGATATTTAATTTTTTAAGGTCTTTGTCACATAAGATATCACTGACTCCTATTTACAAGACTTGCTAAACTGGGGCTGTTTTATCCTTTTCTCATGGAGTGTTACTACTGTGAGCAGTTAAAAAAAATAATCTTGAAGGTTGTGGTATGATATCCTTAACATTAATTTTTACTATTTACTGATAGTAATTCATGAAATAACACTAATGATTGCACTACAGTTAGATATTTTTACATGTGTCCTATATGACATTTCATTGAGGAAACTTCAAGCTGACTGTGTTGTTGCTCATCAAGTTTATCTGCAGATTGGAATGTCAAAGAACTCAAAACAACATGAGATTTTGTTACTGTTGTGCATAGGTAGGGTCTCTACCGTACCATATAGGTATCTACTATTGCATCTTCACCATTTGCTGTAGCAAGGGTAAATGGTGTGGGGATTTTTGAGCCACAGACAAATTAAAGCGGTTTGAATGTGGTTCTTTTTATCGCACTGTATCATCAAAGCAGCAGTTCCTGTTGGACAGTCCCAGTTCCTGGCCATGGGGATAACTGGCAAAAGGAGTGGCTGCTGAGACAAATTTTGCTATTGCATCTCTGGCAGTCCTGCACAGCCAGGCCACTGCCGTTCCACACGGGTCCCCTGGGCAGCTGTTCTCATCTCCTGCCTGGGAAAGGCTCCTGGCATTTTCCCTTTGCTTGGCTCTCCCAAATCTTGTAACGTCCCTTGTAGCCACAAAAAGGTTTTGAGATAGGGCTCAAGGGAAGATTGTCCATTTCTATCAAATGTGAATTCCAAGACTGTAGATACATACAGAAATTAAGGTACATCAGGGGTTTGATGTATAAAACTGAATGACTAGAACTGAGAGTGTCACGTAAGGATGTCTTTGGGCTTAAATATGAGGTATAAAATCCCAAACTCAAAGGGATTTTTATTTTTTTTTTTTTGCTAAAAGGAGGCAAATTTTTCAGCAAGATTTGAATAACTGACTAGCAGAGTAATTAGCTGTTACAACTAAAAGCAATCTAATGTTCCTTCTGTATCTAGTTTTTCATGTGAATTTTTCACAGCTACAGATGGAAAAGATCAGGAATGAATTGTTACTCCATTGCATTGTTCAAGCTGCAAGAAAAGAAATGAGGATCTCAAGAAAAGTCCAGAAAATCACCAGCCATGAAGAAAGCAGATATCACTGCTTCACTTGAAAAACCATTCAATTGTTTTTTGAATTTCTCCTCCTTATATAGACTCATGGTGTTGCAAGCAGAAAGTCGTTTTCTGACTCCAAGGATTTTCCAACCAAGTGAAGTTTTATTCCCTAGGTTATTGTGCTGGGCACACCCAAAATATTAATGCTGGACAGTTTTGTGGATTCTGTGCTTTTTATTAGAACTTTTGAGGAGGAGAGATATGTTGCTTGCACAATATTGCCTTAGGAGAGAGCTTCCTTAGAAAATGCCTGAAGAAGAACGTGTTCCCAATGAAATGACAGCTGAAAAGAGTTCAAGTATTTCCATAAATTGTTAATGAAAGCATAATTTGGTAGAATACCATTTTCAAAAATATTTTCCTGGCATAAAAAAGTTGTAACAGAGAAGTTACATTTTATCCATCTGATACATTGTGTATGGTTTTAATAATTAAGAAGTGTATTGAAACCTACATAAACTATAGGTTTTAGGCCTAGATAGTAAAATTTTGATATAAATTGCCCTTAAAAGATTTATGATTGGTATATATGGAATATTGAGCAAAAGATTGTTATATGATATGGGTAATTAGCAGATACCCTGTAACTAAATGTGCATTTGTGTATTTTGTAGAACCACTAGATGAGCTGAAGATCAGAAGTCACAGCACTGAACCACTACCAAAGCTGGAAAACAAAGAGAGGGGAGGCCACCACGGGACAGCTTCCTCCAGGGAGCCAGGGAAAGCTCAGGAATGGGATGGAACACCAGGTCCACCTGTGGTGTCCAGCAGGCTTGGGAGATCCTCTGTCAGTCCAACCATGTTGGCTGGAAGCAACAGCTCAGGTATGTCAAGTAGCAGAGAGGGGAAGATCTCATTAATCTCCTTGTGAGCTGAAGGATCTCTAATGATATGCAGATGTAGGTAAGCATTGTGATTCTTCAGACGTCCAAATATCTTCTAGAATCTGCCCTGCTGCACTAATAAGCATTGTGCTGTCTGCTTTTGCTGTGTACTGGAACAGGATTGGCACGGTGGCAGGTAATATCAGCAGGTAAACATGCCATTCATCTATTTTAAAAGAAGTAAGGAATTCCACTTGACGTTGAAAAGGGACACTCTGGCAAAGGCACCCCCAGGATGGCACCTCATAGAGAAGTTCATAAATTCAGATATCACATGAGGGAACAGAAACACACTGTGCAGAAACAAGGCTGTCGTATTGATATGCGCAGTGAGTGGACACAGGCAGCCTTTGCTTTATGCTTGTACATACAGTTCTAGAAAAGTGACTGTGGATTTCAGAAGTCTCAAATTCGTACCTATCCACTTTATCCAACAAATTCTATATATATAAAATAGTGAATTGCCATAAACCATGAAAAATAATGCAGCCTTGTTTATAAATTGACTAAGACAAACAGAACCGATACATGAATGCGTATCTCTAGACAGATAAGTCTAGCTCTGTCATAAGCACTTCCTGTTACTTTTTGAGATTTGACAGCTCACCTAAAAGAGTAACTTCATTGCTTATTGGTTGGATTGTGAAAAATATCCACTTCAAAAACAGTTGGCATGTATAGTAATGGAGCCTCATGGTCAATGTTCAGTAAGCATAAGACCATGAATGAGCTACTCAAACAAAAAATTATTCCTGCACGAGAGATCTGCTGGGCAGTCAGTGGCAGAGAGGAGTCTTTACAGTGCCAGGCTAGCAGAGGTGCTCATCGCTCACCCTACCTGATAATGGGGCTCGCGTTTTCCCTGCATTGCTGGAAATGACACCTGAAACTCAGTATATAACTTGAATAGGCTTTGCTGATATGATGTATCATTTGCAGCAATTGTGCAGTCCAGATTTTCTTGCTTCAGACCCCCGAAACAGTCCTCCTTGGGGCAGCAAAAGTGACTTTCCTGCAAATCTCATGACTCTAGTACAGGGTATTTGGGTGTTACTGCCTTTTTCTTACTTCTCTGTTCTCACAAAGCATCCTGGTACGTAAAAAATTTTCCAGATTAGCTCGTACCTTTGTTAAAAATTCTGTTCCCAGTGTATTAGAGCATCATCTGTGCTAATGCAGGTAAAAAGGTGGGTTTCAAGGTAACACATCAAAGCATTGGGACACCTGATAACTAGACCAAAGGTGTGTTACCACCCTTTTCAGTTCTGCGAGATGACAGCATGGAGAAGAATGGAAGAGAAATGAAAATTCAAGAGTAAGTTCTTAGCAAAATATAGCTTTTCTGTCCAACCTTCCTGCATCAGTTTTATTTTAAAGAGTTGGTTGATCTCCAAAAGCAGACAAAACATTTTGGCCTCAATCTTCATTCGGCATCAGCAAACTGTAATAGTTGTTGAATCATGCCTTGATTTAGTTAAGTGTGACTTTGTCTTACATAGCTAGGACTGTCAAAGAAAAATTATGGAAATATTTTATTGGCTGAATTTTGACTCCTTTTACGATTAAAATCTGAGAGCTGATTATGATTTTTCTTTCCCCACAGTTTTTATGACATTTGATGAATATTGCCTCTCATCTGCCATGAATATTTTTTCCCCTGTGCCTCTAGCTGTTGCCTGAGCAACGTGTCTTACCTTTAATTGGTGGGGTATTGCATTCAAAATGCTGTACACAGTTCTCCTCAATGAACTTGTACATGAACTGTAACAGTTCATTCTTTGCAATTAAATTAGAACTGTAATAGAATGCAAGAAGAGAGATTTGATACATCTATATGGAAGCAAATGCTTTCTGGAGCCAAGGAGATAAAGTAATCCTGTGCTAGGAATTTAGAACTTAGATTTACCACAGGACCAAATAAAATCAGGACAATCCCCAGTACATTAGTCATTGCTGTTGCTCCCTTTCCAACATCATCAATGAGGGAAAAAAGGCTACTTTTTTTTGTGCAGACATGTCCCTGAAACACCGCAGTTTGCCACCTATTTCCTAGTTCACACTGGTACAGCCATTTATTAGGGCAGCATTGGAATAATTTAAAGAAAACGGGGTTGAATTTCTCTGCTATAAAACAGAAAGGATGCAGAAGGACTTCTCATGCGTGCTCAACAGGCAGCTCTGCTGAGGCACAGGTTAACTAGGAACCGGCGTGGTCCGAGTGAATAGCTGAGTGAGACAACTGATTTTTTGTGGGTTCTCCCCATCTCTGCACCCGCTAGTGAGATCAGAGGGGGAATGAGCCATCTCCAAACAGAATCTTGAGCTTTCTGGTCATTTTGTTTGAATGAGCCTGGCCTGTCAGGTGCACATGGGTATCACTGTCTCTAATACCTGATTGATCTCTCATCTGTCATACCTGTCACAGCCGCTTTCTGTTTCTTGGCATTCTGTCATTCCTTATGGAAAGCAGTGTAAGTGGTTTGGGGCCATGCTGGCATTTAGGAAAGTCAGTGCACTTGTAGTGAACAGCCAAATGAGATCTGTGAAACAGAAGGCTGTGATAACTTCACTCCGGGAGCTATGGAAAGTATTTTCTGGAATGTTGCTGCTTTTTTCCTAAGTGCAACCATGAAGCATTTTGCATTGCCACCTGCTGCTAGAGACAGGCACTGCGCTGCATTTTAAATCTCAGGTACTCTGTTGTGTCCTGGTTTTGAATAACCATCAGCTTGTCACTCAGCCAGCCCATTAGAATTCTAGCTGAAAACATTGTAGATAATCAGGAAGGGAGTAAATGCCCACCCTTCACTGGAATTACTGGCTAGCATTGTGGAATTGCAAAAGTAATAAATAGTTAATTTCAATCTCTTTGGGAATGGAAAAATGCCTGCGAAGCTCAAGGTGCAACATGCATTCACTGGTACAAGGAGGGAGTCGCAGCAAAATACCAATTCATGCTGGCGAGGGCTGCTTCACTCAAAGAGGACTGGGTACTCCCACCAACCCTAAATTCTCTCCTCACAGGCAATATCAGAGTATCACTGTGCTACTAAATCCTCAAGGATTCTCTAGGTGAAGGCAACTTAATGCTGGAGGTATATGTTACTGGGCAGCCTGCCCAATGATGTCCAGCCCTGGATGCGATGCATCCACACCTTGCCTGCACTGGTCATCCATGTTTCTGCACACAGCTCTGCCCTAGCAGTGCCTGTCACCCAAAGTAAAAGGAGTAGTACTGGGAGCTGTACACTGAGGGCATCAAGCCAGAGCACAATGAGCCAGGGTGTAGGATCACACACTCACAGAGCCTGACTGTAGAAGCGCACGCTGTTCTCTGCAGCAGTGGTGTTACAGCTATGTGGAACAATGCACAATTTTCCTTTTGATCCAGAGCCTCAAGCTTGACAGTAGCCCATGCCAGAAACTTCAGAGAAAAACAGGAAGAAATTTTAAGGAAAAAACGCTGCCAGTAGGACCTGATTATTCCTTACCTTATTGCCTCAGTCATTGACACAGACCTGAGACATGACAGGTCAGAACAAATCTTAATTTAAAACGCACCCCGTCTAATACAGACATGGTTTTTCTCATTACCTGACTTGGTATTGAGACCTGATAAACTTTTGACCTATGGATATGTAGTACCACCGAGTTCCACAGGTTCGGCGCACCCTTTGTGAGAACAGTTCGGTTTGACATGCTGCTGTTCTATTTCAGCACTAAATAGCTTCTGCAGGTGAAGTCCTGAATACTTTTTTTTAAGTGACAGAGTACTAGATAGTTTATTCCACTTTAAGTTTTCATAATTTCAAGTTATGTTTCAGCTTCCTCATCTCCTTTTAGGAGACCAACGTGGCCAGGCCAGTATGATGATAATAGGTGTGATTCATTTTTCCAGTATGCATGTTTTCTTTTTCTTCTTTTTTGCATGTGATTACTCTCAGCCTGTCACATCGCCTTGTTTAATTCAAAACGTGCTTCTTGGCAGCTGTAGCAAATAAGCAATATTTCTCTTTTCATGTGCAAAGAAGAGACTGTGACAGGATAAGAAGCTTCTCCAATGTAAGTGACAGCCAGAATATTTTTTTGAATTAAGATTAGGATGGGCAGAATGAAGGCTTCCTTGGATGAATAAAAGAACTTTTCCCACTAAGTTCCAAAAATAAAAATAATGCAGGCTGTTGTATTTCTGGAGAATATAGAAAACCATAGCACATTGGTATAAAACTGATCTAAAATATTTCCATAAAATCTTGTCGTGTTTCAGCACTTTGCTTTTTTGAGGAAAATCCAAGAATGCCCCCTGCCCCAAATGCAACCGGCCAAGCCTCTACATCTTTAGTTACGATGACAGCACTTGCACTTTTGGAAAACAGGTTATTTATGCGAGTGCTTAAATACATAATTAAGTACACAATTTCAAGGCAATCCTATTTGCAATTGGAAAGCTTGTATTTCTGTGTTGGATAGTGTCTCCTAAAATTCTCATCCTTAATGCTGTCGTTTGGGGCTGTCCACTTGCTTATGTCCATGTGTAACCCTACTGGCATTGTCAGGACTCGGCTTAAACCTGAGAGTCCATCCACTAATGCTGGTCCCATTGCAGCTGTCTACGTCTGTGGGTTTACTTCATGCTGAGGTGGCTGTGGTCCCAGCCACTGGCATTGTTGGGAGTGTTGTGGCTGCTGTGGGTGACATAACAGGGGACTGAGACACAGCTGACCCGCCATCCCCTTCCAGCATTACCCTGCGTCTGCACCTGGCTCCTGGGGGTGGTTCAGGCACTTAGTGAGCAGTGTGTTTTTCATAATATGGCACGGTGTGAGGAATGTGTCATTTGAAGCTGTGCAAAAAAATACCACCAAAGTTCCATCAGTTAAATATAGCAACTGAATCTTATGAACATTTTTGTGCATAGCATAACTAAAGATGTTATGCAGCTCTCTAGCTACCCTGAACAATCTGCCGAATTCAAACCTCATGCTGCCCATTGATTGCAATGGGCATCTCTAATGGCTACTCAAGTGCACTGCATCCCCTGGCCCCAGTCCAGTAAAGCACTTAGACATATGCCTATGAGTTCCCTAGCTTGGCAGTAGGCTGTTAGCCCTTGTCAGCATTTGGGTGGCGTACAGCGGTGTCTAAAGGCCCCTAGCTGTGGATGCAGACACAGTTCTGTGTTCGGAGTGGAGTCTCTGGAACCCTCTTTCGGGCAGGTTTGATTTAGAACCAGAGGATCCACCTGCACCGTGAAGTGAAGCACAGTGCAGAGATGAGGTGCCATGCTAACTGTATCAGTATGGAGCTAGATGTATTTTGGCTTGCGTTATCATGGACCCTGAGCAAATGGGTCCTCCTCAGAGGACAGATATCTACAGAGCCTTCCCTTTGTGCTTATCAGGCTGGCTGATAAAACTCTGCTCCACACCATGCATTACTGTTGCAAAGGGGAGTTCTCGAGAAGTCTCAAGACTGCTAGTTTCAGATGTTAATACTGAGCTATCTCAATATTGTCCACATGAGATAAACATGAATTAAACACTAGAAACCGTCCCTGAGATTTGCTGGCAGAAATTGTTCTTCCTTCAAGATTCTCAGCAGTAAATAGGAAAACCCATTTTCATTCCAGAACCAGAATTAGTATCAATATGCAGGCCTTTCAGGCAGGCTGAAATGATCATTTAAAATGTGAAAACCAAGAGGTGAAGATACTGAAGGTAACTGGACAGTGGACATAATTATGTAAGAAGACCTCTTACTATGTTTAGATAGCCCAAAGCAGAAGTTATTATTTGAAGTGGTCATTATTATTTTGAAGTGATGGAAATGCAGTTAGCCTCGGTACAGAGCATAAGCTGGCCACAGCTGAAAAATAACATGCTGCAGAATACAGAGCGGGGAGCTGGGCATCACTTATGCAACAGACCATTTATGGATACTTTTTTCCCCACAGCAGTGTGCAGTGTGAAGATGCTACTCAGAGCACTAATTACAGTAGAATAGAGTATTTATTTCGTCTAAACATATTCCCACTGCGACCAATGGAATGGCTATTAAAAAACAAAACACATTTCCCTTTCACTGCATAACCCAATTTCCTAAATTTAAAAAAAAAAGCTCATTGGAGCCATCTCTGAAACCTCTTTTGGTGAGGATCACCATGGAAATTGCAATAGTTTCCTTAATACTGTAACATATATTACAGGGAGATAAAGGAACTAATACTTCATCTGTGTGTGATAGGTTTTATTTTTTTGATGCCAGATGAAAGGAATCTCTTTGGCAAGGAAATGGTAATCTCTTGTTGTTGCACATATATCCAAATTGGAAATTATGACACTTCTCTCTGCTTTCCCAAAGCAAAAAAAAAAAAAAAACAATTCAGAAGCAATGGCAGACAGTGCCTTGGAGTTTTTTACTTGCTGGGTGTCTGATTCTGCTTGTCACAGCAAAAACAGAGTCTCTATTTAGCAGTAGGGAAAAACAACCACAAAACTCCCAATTCTTGTCCTCTGAAACCCCAGCAAAATTCCAGGAGGGATGAGACATGAGATCCATTATCTATATTGCTGAAAGAAACAGTCAAAAGCCTGGCACGCAGACAGTGTGAAATCAGAACAAAAAAACCCAAATCTAACCAAACCTTCAGAATAAGTGCCCAAGTCCAAAAAAAGCAAAACAACAGATTATGTACAAAATGTAAGGTTATGGGGGAGATCAGTCTGCTCCTTTCTGCATGCGTATTGCCGTGTTGACTCGTGGCATGTTTACAGACTGACTAGGAATGAGTGAATTGAATAATGCATTCGTTGAACAGCATAAATATTTTTGCTGCTCAGCCAGCTGGATGTTAACCAACCTATTAATATTTAGTTGATGAATATTCAGCCATACAGATGCTTTCATTGGTCTAAGTGCTCCAGCTTAAGTGGATAGCTCTTCTCCATGCCCTATTGAATTCTGAAACATCCAAGGAAAATAAGCATTTAAGGTGACAATGAAAAAGGATCAGTGAGACTGGAAGAACACGTTTCAGCGTGTCGCTGGTAGGTGGTGTAATGTGCCAGCTGTCCTCAAGTTTCCAAGATGTGCCAAGTGACCTTAAGGATAGTGGTGGACATCTTATTCCTTTACAACAGTGGCCCAACCGGTGGCTAGGGATGATACTAGACATCTGTGTAGGAAACAGAGATATTAGTATAAAACAAACACAAACAAAGCAGCAGCATAAATGAGGCGTGAGAAAATACATTTCAGAGAGACACAAGCAAAAGGTATGTGATAAAACATGTGCTTCAAAGGCAAACTTGCGACACCAGGATTGCATGAGGCATAGGTCCTTCCTCTCTTCTTGAGAACATGAGATTGAACTGAGGAATTCCTTACACCCATTGTAAGGAGGCATGGTATTATTATAATTACTTGCTATTCCTGGTAAAGCAGTACTATCAATGCTAAATTTGAAGTCTGTTGTTGTACAAAGTGCGTCTGCTGAGTGCAAATGTCCTTGGTCTCAGTGTTTGCCCACTAAATAGAAAAGACAGGAGCAGGGTTGGGAGAAAGGCTTATAAAACATGAGGAGAATGAACACATTCATCTGAGCCAAAAGTCATGGGCTGAGAGGAGATGTTTCCTTGGCCATAAGCAGGAAATGAAGGGACAAATATTTGTCTTAGGCAGAAACAGGCAGACCCTTTCTCAGGAAACGGCAGTTTCTTCTAGACCAGATGTGGGGTGTCGAACACTGGCGTAGCACACTGCTGTCAGCATGGCTCAGACAAAAAACCCTCCATTAAGGACTCCTGAGCTGCATGGTCACCTTCGTGTCAGTATGCTAACAGTAGTAACCTGCACTGGAAATCAAGGGGGAGCCTTCTCAGAAATGCCTCCACGTACAACAGCAGAAGGAAAATGGAATAACTGTGTAATTTCTGTGCAGTTCTTCTCTGGGATAGAGCTTTCACTCACGGCAACCCCTACTTCTGTAATCACCTTGTTCTGGGGAACTGACTTCAGAATTTGCCACTGTTGATGTTCTGATTTCTCTCCTTCCTTTCTTCTTTCTGTCTTTCAATTCCCTGCCATTACCATCAGATTTCCAAGTATTTTTGGTGTCATTCCAAATCCACAAGTGCGACAGTATCCTCACCACTCACACACTCCCTCCTTCATTTTCTGGCATTTCATGCTTTCCCTCAGCACAGTCCATCTTTGGGCGACCATCTCCCTCAGCTCTGGGGTGAAGAGATGAAACCAGAAGTCGCTATAACTCCCTTAATCACTGTTGTATTTCATGAGGAGTAGAAAAAGGCACTGGAAGGGGACAACAGAAAGGTTTCCTTTATATGCCTCCTGTCTGTCTTCTGCTTTATGCTCTGTACTTCAGGAGAGGAAAGAGGCCAGGACATGGGATGGGTTCTGTCTTAATCCCCCTGCTTCTGATCTCAGCTTCTGTTGATGATTCAACCAAATGCCCGAGACTTTAACTAGAATCCAAGCCTGGAGTCTCTGTTTCAAGGGAATCCTGGGTCCACCACGTTTCAGTTGACTGCAGCAGTAACCCACCTCCTGTTCACTGGTGTATTTTCTTCTCTCTTCCTTTGCAGAGCCTAAATCAAGTTGCAGATTAGGTCGGTCTGCGTCCACATCAGGTGTGCCTCCTCCATCCGTTACTCCGCTCAGGCAAGCCAGTGATCTTCAGCCGAGCCAGGTACCATCGTTAGCCAATCGTGAATGACTTCATGTGCTGCAACATGCCAAATGTTTCTCACCTCTGTGTCTGTCATTTGTAACAGTAAATGATTTTTTTGGTTTTTGTCTTTATTTTCTGTGCGTGTGCGTGCATCTGTGTGTGCGCATCTCTCATTGGCAATGAAATTCCACTGGCCACAGCCAGTGGAATTTTCTTTGCTCGTAATTCCTTGTATCCTTTTCTGTCTTCATTCTGTAATATAAATGTAGTAAAACTGTACTGTATGAATTGGCTGGGGTTTTTATTTTTTCATGTTTTCTGTACTTTTTTACTGTCTTTAAAATTTATCAAACTTTGATAAATTTAATCTATGTTTTTATGTAAATTTCTTTTAAATGTCTTGTCTAAAGCACTTGCACCAATGTTTGTCAATGACTTGTACATACGTGACTTCTGCCCAGATGTACTTTAATATTTGTGCCAGTCTCACATTTGTTTTGAGCTTAATGCATGATTGTATTACACTATGATTTATCACTGTCCTGAAAACTGCTCTTACAGCAAGTTATTTTGTTTAGTTAAGGCAGCTAGACTCTCTTCAGCTATAGGCCACGTAATGCTTACAGGACTATTAAATAGTCCAGTGTAGTAGTTATACTTATTGTGTATTGTTGGGAATCGAAAACCAAATCAAAGGGATAACATGTCCTTGTATCTTTAACAGAGATAATTTTTTTTTTTATTTCATCAAAACCAAAAATGCCACATAGACCCTTGAGAAGGAAATGAAAGTGTTTGGGTTTGGCAAATTTCTCCAATAGTGAGAAAATGGAAAAGAAATAAAGACATGGGAAACCTATACTTACCTTTATTTTATATGCTAATACTGATATTGTATCATTTTGCTGCGCAGACCTGTATTATTAGTTTGACAGAACTAACTGCTGAGAGTAGCAATCGAGAGAAGAGGTTTCACTTAAACATAATGTGAATGCCTTCTGTCAAGCTCAAAGCACTCCAGTATCGTATCACTTGTGTGTACGTGCCTACACAACACTGTGTATGTGTGTGGGTATATATATGCACAAAGAAATGTAAACATATATGTATATATGTGCACATACATATATGTATGCACACACACAAACACCCTTATTTAGATGGTGAATTTTCGACTGGCTTTCAGGGAATTGGTCCCAATAATCCTATTGAATTTCAATGAGATTTGAGTGGAAAACTCCCTGAGGACTGCTTTGCAATAATCACGTATTGAAGTTGTTTGTAGCTTGGTGAGATGCTTCTAGAAGGTCTTGACCAAAGCAGAGACAAGAAGAGTATGATTGATTTACTCAATCCAGACAGGCAACTACTTGCTAGGAAGGTTATATTTGGGTACCCTAGCCATACAGGTTAAAATTCTTTAACCTACAAAACTGATGTTATTCTATTACTTCTGAGCCTGGCTGGACACAATACCTAAGAGAACCGTGCACATTTCTAAAGCATATTTTACATAAGAAAATCAAATTCATAATGGAGATTCAAAATGACAGCCCATCTAAATACCATGTCAAGTGTTCCTTCATTTAAGGAAGAAATTAGGGTAATTTTACTTCCAAAGGTTTTGAATGTCCCAGTGTTCATGTAGTATGTGATTTTTGATTAAATGGGTCTTAGAGCAGACATGATGCTTTGCTGGTTACTCAGTGGCAAAGGCACCTTGGGTGTTTCGAAGGGATTTTAGTCTCTCAGTTTATATTAAGAACTAAACAATAAGCCTTGAAAGCAGACGCTGATGTGATAGAAGAGATAATGAGCCTCTTAGAAGCTGCAGCCAGGGTTCACTGAAACTGTGGAGGAAAAATCCACCTCACTTCATACAGAACAAAGGAACAAAGATGATAAGAGGAATTGTCAAGTGACTGTAGAGAGTGATCTTGTTAATTGAATAATGTATGGTGTGGACATAGCTTCATGAAAAACAAGAAAAACTAGTAAAAGCTTTTTCTCCACGAACGTCTTCCCTTCAAGCTGTCAATCTCTTACTGTCCATCTATTAAGTCGTCATTTATTAGGATGGCATCATTTTTTAAAGCAGTGGATTTGACCCTGATTCCAGTGGAATGACAAAAGTCTCATTATCTCCATGGCAGATACAAACATTACTTTGTGTTCTTTGTACGCCTATTCTACCTTAATCTGTGAGAGGTGGAGTGTGTTTGTAAACGGCTGGGTTGTTAGCCCATTCTGAATGGGACAGATTGTGGCATACAGGGTATTTCTCTTCATGCGCTGTGGCTGTTGATTGTATTGATACTGGTTTCCTTAACCACATCGTAATCAGCAGGTAGACTTCCCAAAAGATTAAGAGGACACATACTGTTATCCCCCTCTTTGTGTTGATGAGATGGGCACAGCTAATGTTCATCCAGGGATACGAGATCTGGGAAAGGGCAGATTACCGTTAATCGGTTTTCTCAAATCTTCGTGGATCCCAAACTGATATTTTTCAAAATGTTTAACTTGGGGAAAAAATCAGATTTGCAACTGAGCTCTCAAGGATACAGAATCATTCAAGAAGGTGGTGAGGATGCGTAGAGATTAAAAATAGGTCTGAGATAAGGAAACCTAAATTGTAATTCCAAACAAATATCAACTAATTATGTAACTGTTGTCATTTAACTCCCCTATGCCATATTTTCTTATTTGTTTATTGGTGTAGGAATTGTGAGGATTAACCAGTTAATATCCACAGAACATATTTGTGGTGTACTGGTGGTGAGCATTATACTGATCACTCATAAATAAAAAGAAAGAGCTTACAAACAGAGATGAATTATGTGGCTGGTCTCTGCTGGAGAACACTTTAAAATTCTGTAGTGTAGCGGCAGCCAGTGGTTACCAACACGCTGAGCCAGATCGAGAGCACGTCGTTCCGTACTTAGTTCTGGTAAATGGTGAGGGCATTTTGAAAGAGCTGGTTGCAGGAAGTAACCTTGGATGAAGTCGTGAATTGACTCAATTTAAACTGAAAGATAAATGTAAGTTTATCTTGGAATTGAAGTTATTGCCAGTGTAAGGACAAAGTTTAAGAAATTAAGGGGGTAGCAGAGGAAGTCAAGTGGAGATCTTGGAGCTGTAATATGGCAGAAGCATGGAATATATGTCAGCTACGGAAGTGGCATATAGCTGTATTTCCTAAATACGTATCTTAACATAAATATCTCAAAGAGAGGAGCGTAAGTAGCAGCGAAGTGTTCTTACATAATGCCTTGTGTACACTCTCTGATGTTAGCAGAGAGCTTACAGGGAATGGAAAAATGTTCTAGAAAGTACAGTAATTTATATCTTAGAGATAAGAAATGTGTGAATAAAATTAGAAATAGTAAAAGTCTATCTGATTTTGGCCTTTATATGGAAATGAAAACAAGTACCAGTTGTTTGTAGCCATCCAAGTCGACAGAGAACAGTAGAAGTTAACCGCTTTGTGAGGTTTATAAAGTAGAATAAACATGGTGCAAGGATGCCCCAATAAATAACTCATCACATATATTGCTGGAGCCTCTGTGCTGGTGCCTGAGACTTCTGTTGGTGATGTTTCACCCTGCAGTGGTAAATGCTTGTCATAGTTTAGATTGGATATTAAGAAAAATTTCTTCACCGAAAGGGTTATCAAGCATTGAAGCAGGCTGTCCAGGGAAGTGGTGGAATTGCCATCCCTGAAAGTATTTAAAAGATGGGTAGACGTGGTGCCGAGGAACATGGTTTAGTGGTGGTTTTGTCAGTGTTAGGTTGATGATCTTAAAGATCCCTTCCAACCTAGATGACTCTATGATTCTATTCTATGTCAGGACACTCCCACAGTGAACAAAATTGTTTGCTTGTGTAAAGTAAGGAGGATTTGGAGTCACAGGTATCACTGTGAAACAGTGATGTTTCCCTGCATCCTATCATTCTCCACATCTTAATCTCAGGGTAACAAAGGATTACGCTCTGTGGGTGGACTCAAAAATCCCTGTCACATGCAGGATACATGTGCACTGAGCATGTCTGTCACAAAGGAAGAAAACGTTTCAAGCAACCTGCACTGTGGAAGTCCCTCTGCTGGAGAGCAAAGCATCTTGCATCCGTATTTTTAATGTACGTAAAATCATCTGCCAGGCTTCTCTGAAACAGCCTTCTGCAAACCACTGGTTTTAAGAAAAAGGAGACAATGTAACGATGCTAGATATTTTGCTGCAAAGGAATTTTGCAAAGTGAAGTTTGTTTTCATTAAGATGTAGACAGCTATTGGAAAATCACATGTATTAAGCTGCATAGCAGCACAACAGTGCATGTTTATAACGAAGATCCACAATCTGAAGGAAAATACACCCTCTGAAAGCAAAACTCCTGATAGCTACAATATGGTATTTCGGCTTTTCTGCAAAGCAGAGCCTATTTTCAGAGAGATTTCCACAAAACTATGTACCTTATCTGCAAACGTGCAGCCTCTTTTCATGCTGCCTGTTAGTTACTTGCTTTTCAGCAGGAAGAGAGCACTGTCCTTTACTGTTGTCTCCTCGAGGTATGCTATCTTATTTCTGAAGGTTTGCATGCCTCTTAAGGTCTGGCGTCTTCTTGTGGGGAGGACCGGGCAGTGATACCTAGCTCCAATTTAAGCACGGAAAGAAGATTTAAACTTTGTACAGTGATGATCAAAGTAAAATCCAGAAGCCATGCTGAGATTAGAAAGAATAACTCAGAGGAAGGAATGAAGATACATGGACAGCCATGAATTAAGGAGTTTCAACTGGCATTGAAAGAATGAAGAAAAAGCTAGAAAATACATCAGAATCAACACTGAAATTTTTTGTGGCTTATTTTTTCCAAAAAAAATGCAGCTCGGTTCATTACTTGCCCGGTATTTGCCTGAGCCCCCAGCAAGTTGAGACGGCATGTTCCTTCCTCCATAGGACCCCATCACTGAACAGGACACAGATGGCCCATGTGATGGACAAACTAACCATCACCTTCCAAAACTCAGGAGACCTTCCACTTATTTTATGATTTATCTGAATATAATATAGAAAAGGGGAAAGGCCTCCCATTCACAGAATGGACTTGACCACGTTAATTATTGTCCTGTACCAAATGAATCCATCGATAGTTTCAGTATATATCTTTGACAGGCAAGAACTTTAGATACAAGTTGGCTCCTTAAATTTGTATTTAGGTAGCTAAATAATGAAACAGACTTGTGTAAAGGACCAAGTGTACTATTTAGCTGAGATCTATCCTGCCTACCTCTGAGACGTAATCAGGGGTATAACACAGGTTCCCCGCATGAAGAGAGACACCTGCAGAAGGGATTCGCCTATCTAAACCCTCAGTGACCACGTAGAGCTGCGCGTCTGCTGTCTTAGATAACCTGGTAATTTATCCTCCTAATTTAACCACCTCTGTCGGTTGTGGAAAGCTGTCTGGGATCATTCTTGGTCTATGCATGTTAGAGGCTCCTGGACATTTACCACTGAATAGATAACAGTCATTAAAATTTCCAGTGGTAGGTAATAGACATTTTATACCTTTTCAGACTTGATCCATGGGTGCTGAGTGTTAGGGAGAAGCTATATGGGAGGTATGGCTGGGACCTACCTATGGTTAATCTTTGAAATTACATGCTTTTGGCATCTTCCCTCCTGCCGAACTTGGTAGTCAGCCTGTCTAGCAGTGCCCAGGGGAGAGCAGGAACCCGCAGTGGTGTTGGGATGGGTGGGGTGGCTCTTGGCTTGGTGTCTGACCCCCGCTAAGGGATCTGTTCCAAGGAAATGGAAATCCAAGCTTTGTGGAGTCCTGAAAGCAACAGACCGGGATTTTTCCAGCAGAGTTTTCTAATGTATTAACGTAGGTAGAGAAGTAGAAAGCAGAATTTCTACTTTAACTATGCGACTGGAAGAGGTTTTGTCGTCGTCTTTATTTCCAGTTGGCCTGAGACAGGTATAATGCACGCTGGTTTACGTTCGGCAAGAACGTAAGAAAATACCTTCTTTATTGCGCGGGTCTGCGCCGGAGCAGTCCTGGGCGAAAATGCACTTTAACAACCGTTCAGAATGAAGAGTTTGGAATAATCCGAAAGGATCAGGAAAAACTGTATCTTTCCCAGAGCCGGGAACGGGACGCAGGATGCCCGCCGGGCGGGACCGGGCTGAGCTGGGGGAGCGGCCGGGGGACGCAGCCGGGTTCCGCCCGGCGGAGCGGGTGGGAGCGCGCTCCGCGTCCCTGCGCTGCCCCGGGCGGGCGGGTC